>JAYMTB010001922.1:0-10095 GCA_036897585.1 Francoa sonchifolia | reverse complement strand
CTTGCAAATATCTTGCTCCATCTTGCTAACAAAACTCTAGCCCTGTTTGATATATCTGATCTTAAAATCAGACAAGTGAGTTACGAAAAAATAAACAGAAGAAAGAAAATAAAATAACTGATGAAGCACACAAAAGGAAAAAATTTGAAAGTGAAATTTCTTAAGGGAATAAATGTAGAAAATGTATAGTTCCAGGTCCAATATGTTAATCCTGCCCCTTTCGATAATTTTTATCTTCTAAGCATGACCAATACTAAACCTATATCAGCTGAATATTTGTCCGTTGTGTATTTTCTACTCCACTGAACACAATTGGCACAAAAAGGGAAAGTCAAGTAATTCCTGGGTAATAAATACAACCCATCTCCCTTCCCCAATCTAAATGCAAAGTATAATAGAACAAAATAAGAGAGAGTGAGAGAACAAACAAGGTGCGAACATTGCAGACATGATGAAACTCAAATGCATCATATTAACATTAAAAGAACTTAATCATTCTATATGAAGAACTGAAACGAAGTTCGAAGAAACCATACACAAAGTGAATTGAATGATTGAATCACACCAAGTAATAACTTCTAGTGTGTATTGCAACCATGCTTATGCAACATACATGATGTCCAGTGCAACCATTAAGTAAAAATTGAATCACATAAAGTAATGACAAGATAGAGAATTTGAGTGAGAATAAACAGAAGCGATAGCACAGATAAAGTATTAGAAAAATTGCACACCTGACATCCTGTAAAAACGCAATCTATTAACACTTTGCAGTATGGCTGACATATGTAAGGGAAGAGCTTTATGAAGAGGCAAATGACAAAGAACCTGCATACGAGTTAACATTGATTTTATGCATCATTTATAAGGTGTCCAGTGCATCAGCAAATGAGATGAATATGTACCTTAAGAATAACAAGAAGAACGCTCGTCTGTTCTTCAATTGCTGCTTGACTCAACCATGTTGCTAAAATCATCAAACCACCATTAGATGAAAACCTGCAAAAAGCATCGAATATATTCAGAGAAGAGAGAAAGATTTACAACAGTTAGAACAAAAACTCATGTAGTATTTTTCTACAAGTACCAATATAACACTGAAGGGTTTTCTATTTTCAGGATCCACTCCATCAGCTTCACCTGCCCAGAAAATGCTTCTTCTTTCCTCATCATATTAAAAATGTTCTCAGCGAAATGCTTATCTGAGTTATCTAAGCTGAGAAGAAATTGATTATCTGTTGAGCATGAAGGTGCTTCTTCAATAGTAGTAGGATTTATCGAGTTCAAAGGAGCCAGATCAATAGGTATCAAAGGATCTGAGTTTGTCGGCACCGCATCCTGTGGTTCTTTACTTGTGTTAGATTTTGCTGCCTTTTCCCTAGACAATTGGACTGATTTCCTCACTCTTGAGCGTTGACTGGTAAAAAAATCCCGAACCTACAAGTCAGCAAGAGAAGCTCAAGCAGTAACTCAACTAAATTAACAAATGTGAATGCTGAAATCTGCATATTGCACATAATATAAGGCAATAAATGGAACAAGGGCAGATGAGAAGAAAAAATCTGAAATTGAAAGAGACATTAAAAAGCTGTATATTCATCTCTGAAATAACACGGGACTGAAGAAAGAAAGGGAGAGGATAAGTTAATGTACATTCTATAGCAGAAAATGGAAAAATAAACTAACAATAAGTAACACATGAGGACCTGAGTAACTGTAACACCAAATAAAGCACTGATCTCGCGAGACTCCTTCTTGCTAATTGCATCTTTAATAGAGAAAACCGATTGCATATACTCTACAGCCTTAGGGTTCAGCAAATCTCTTGGTCTTTTTCCTGGAAAATGACAATGCAGGTGGGTGGTTATTAAATTAAACAACAACAATATTAATAAAGTTGTAATGAGAACATTAAGGTGGATTGAGGCACGTCCAGTACTTTGCACACAAACTCCGAAGGCTGACAAATAGTAATACGCAAAAGGTTAAAATGTATAGGCATAAAACATCAGGAAGGGTTGATTACAATTCATTTAAAAAATAAACAATCCCACAGCAATAATAGAAATTAATAAGCAATAGGCAACTATTGCAGCCATTAATTTGAAATTCAGACTCATTTTTAGACTTAAAACAGCAATGGGACGGAAACCATTTACAACTGCTTCCTTAATTTGAAAACCAGTTTCTTATATAAAGGTAGCAGTATAAAACTTCTACAAGTTAACATTCAATTACTTGCATGTGCATATGTCTACGTTCCTAACAAAATTACTGCAGTCTAAATTAGTAGAACCAACAAAATAACTATTACTGACTTACCAATATTTATTGACAAAGCACCAGCTGCCTGCATTTGGAGAGAAAAAACAAAAACAAAAAATGTATGAATAATCAGTGTGATGAGATGCAGTATATAACACCAAATTTGTTTCTTATCCAAAATAATCGATTCGGCAAAACAATTCCTTCCTCAGTTATACATAAAATTGAAAACACATACGCACCATTTCTTGAGAAAGCGGATTAACACATGTTAATCTACATTGCTTAACGACGATGTCCTGAAACTGATCGACCTGGCTAAAAAACAACTCTCTTTGCGAATCCAAAAGCTTCTTAAACGACTCAAACGAGCTTCCTACCTCTACTATCGGTAAATCCTCCTTCAACAAATCCATTATTGATGCCCCCCAAAAAAAAAAAAAATCAAAGAATGGAAGCTTCACGAACCAGATCGGTGAAGAACAAGAAGTAAAGCTGAGAATCAAGAATTGAGAAAAGAAAAAGAAGAATTAATGGCTTGATTTTGGAGGTTAGGTTTAGAATTTAGTCATGGAAGAGAGATGGAAAGGTTGGAAAGAAATGGAGAAGGGATGGAAAATAGGTTACGAAGTACAAAAATGAGAAGAGAAGCAAAGCGCTGAATTGAGGACGGAGAATCCCACGTGAGAATAATCACGCATGAGTATTTTGTAAATGGGTGGGTCAGGATTACTGGACTTTACCGGGTCGGACTTGGAGCTCACGCGAAATACGTGATATGGCGGAGAAATTCTTGCTTGCACCGGATGGGACCCACTAAGAGTGAAAATACATTCAATGATCAGTATCACTTCTGTGATAATTTTTCACCACTAAATATGTATTTTCACCACTGAGTGTGGCCTTTTTTCACATTTAATTTTATAATATTTGAATTGTAATTAGCGAACACTAAATTAGATAATGAAAACATATATTTTGAATAATTCAGATTGTTATTTTTGGTAAAACACTATGGCAATTCACCAATAAGTTGCCCAATTTTGTTACATATTTATTTTGCATAAAAATGATGAGGTAATAGATATGAAAAGAGCCCAACATTTGTAATAATAGCTTTAAAGTAGAATTCAGGCAAGTATCGAAGTTTCTTACAAGAAAGGATGCGAGATTTTATTGGAAGTGGAAAATTTATAATGTTGTAGCTATTTTACAAGAGTCAGAATCAGAATTAGAATGAGGTGATCAAAGTAACAATTTATAGCGGAAAAACAAATTATTCGTGGAGAACAAAGGCTGCAGCCACATCTCAACTGCATAATGGCTCCACCTGCAACCAAAACATTGTTAGTACAATTCGTGCCCAGTAGTCAGTTTTGAACTATCACTCCATGCCCACATCAACCAATGCACATGGCCATAAAAATTAATCATTTCATAATTTGGCCCATACCAGAAACTTTTATCTCGAAAAAAAGTTTGGAAGAGACGGTTGAAAAGGAATATTAACTGTTATTTAACAACTCTGAGCCAATGATATAAAACAATTCTAGATAAAAACAACAAATGCTTGATATGCTGCCTTATGTCAACTCTATATACTAATTTGTATGAATCGCTGCACAAAAGCATAGCCGGAACAATTAAAGATGAGACCATGAGCAAATTTTATGCATCTGCAGTGCCACGTACCTTTTTCTTAAAGAAGAACTCGGAGGAAATGTACGAGATGTTAGCAAACAAGCTGCAATAATTGACGGAGTAAAAAGACAACCTGCACCAACATAAATAAAGTCGAGTTAAGAGATAGAGATAGTGCAACAATGAGTAGTGAAATAGAGGAAATACCTACCTAAGATTGTCATCAAGTGAAGCGAAGAGCTTGAACCACGGATGCTAAGAAGTGATTCAAAATATGCGTATCAGTAGCTTTCCATTCCTGCGTTCTTTATGAATGAATTAGAAATAATAATGTAATGTGAAGGGAGGAGAACTAAAACTCTCTCTACATAAAAAACCCAGAAAGATGGAAAGCTCAGTTTAAGCTATCAATCCCCCCATGCTGCTAAAAGGGTTGTCGTATATATAGTATTTTTCTTCAACTGAGATTTTATTTGACCAAAAATCTTCCTATTTGTCCATACTCTGATTTTTCTGTTGCGTCCTTTACAAAGGGATACTTCCTATCAAAGAAAGTAGCCGAAGCCTCGTGTGAAATATTCAAACTCGTATCTCAACTACTGTATTAGATAGTGCAGCCGAGAGAAGAGGGTCATTCTCTTTCCTTTTTCTCCTTGAAGGCTAAACATTCAAGGATAAACAAGCGAAGAAACATATATTCTTCCCGGAATAGATGATCATATCCATGAACTTGGACTCTCTTTAACGGCTTATGGCTTCCATTGCAAGCCGCACCAAATGTAGCAATCCATCTATATCTTGGAAGTTAAAATCAAGAGCGGTTTTAATGGAAGAGATACCGTCCCTGTTTTGGAATTCTCCCAAGCTTACATTTGCCGCTGCAAAAGAAAGTCGCGATTTCCTTGAGGCTTCCATTGCATAATTTACATCCTGTGCCTGAAAAGAATCACACCTTGAATGCTAATTTTCAATGGTAACAAAATACTGTCATTCTTTTGTTGCCAAAATAATACGTGTGCATACATGGAAGCATATAACGTCATATTCTACCCGAGCTCAACCTTAGATTCTATATCCTTAAGCTCACAACTACACTCTTCTTTAACATATTTTGCAGAAGCACTTATCATGATAGAAGTTTCTATTCTATACATATCAAAATGCACTTACAAAATTAAGCAATCGCACAAAATTGGGACAGTTCCGAGCAGAAATGACATGGTTTCCAGCAACTTGGGGAGAGCCAACACCCTTGGGTAAGGTCACCTTTTCCATTGATGCAGGATTGTTTAGGTTATCAACATCGGAGGCAGAAGACGAAGGAGACTCTCCTGATAAAATGGTACGAGAGAGATCTTAGAAACCATAACAGGACACATTTCTGCATGTACCAACATATTGGTAGTTGGTGTTATTGTTCACAATACCTGGAGGAACCGTTTGTAGAGCAGACTGCAACTCGTGGTGATCTCTGCTTGCATTGGAATTTGAGGAATGAACCACCCTCATATATGCCACCTCCATGCATTTGTAGGACAAAGCAGCAGCAGCCATGTCTTTGGATTTCTCAAATTCATGGGCACAAAACCTGCAGATGTAAAAGAGAAGACAAAAATAATTAACAAAATGAATGGCAGACAAGCTTCAAAGTCTCATTCAAATCCCATGAACGGAACTGATTTATAATTCTAGAAAGTTTACTCTAATGAGAAGACCAAGCAAACATCATCCAATAATGAATGTTGCAGACAAACAATATGATATAAATTTGAACGTAAAAAATGGATAAATGGAGGCCTTCAGTATCACGGCAAGTGGAATCCCACGAGGACATCATTACAAGACTTCAACAGCCAGTAAAATAGATGCCGGCACAGATTGAGTTCGAGATAAAAAATAGGATACAATAAGACTGAGGACTACGCAGGGAGTCCTCTTTGGAAAACAAAAGGTATAACACTATGGGTTTTGTTCATACACCAATTTTCATCTGCAAATAAATTTCTGTGATCTATTTCACCACTACTACTTTGTTTTGTGAACTACATTCCAATCTATTAGTTTAGGCATTCAAATGAAGATCTTAATTCATCTAGATAGGTTTTTCCTTCTCTTATCATTCCTAAATTACTACATGGGTTGGATGGTATTTACTGTTCTTGAACTCAAGCTCAAATTTGTAACCTAGCAATTTACTCGGGAAAAATATATTAAGAAAAAGGTAAGATCGGAGGTCACCAAACCACTTAAGAAAAAGCTAAAATGTAATGCATTTGCCAAAAGGAGTGTCTATCACACAGCATTGAAATTGGACTTACTCGCAGAGTTTTGCAGTGCTACTATAGATTTGCGTTGACTGAATCATCTCTCCATGTTTACCATTCTCACTGTTACAAGATTCTAATAAAGAGGCTCCATGAAGAAACTTAAGGGCTGCCTGAAAGTACAACCCAGTGCTTTCATGATTTGAGCCAGAGTTCTGCAAAAAAAAAACGTTAATACCACTTGGAGTCAGAAAAGGAACGAAGAGTAGCAATACCATGTCAGAATAACAGTATTTTTGAAGTACCTTAAGTCGATCGGCAAGGTGTTTCAAATCTTTGGCTTCTTTAACAGCATTTGTAGCAGCCTGACTGGATGTATCCTTTCTAGCTGGACTTTGTCCGTCGAGATCTCTGACCCTATGCCCACTGTGAGTAGGATGCCTTGAACTCGTGAGCAGCACTCTATTCTGACTTTCAGCCTTCCCTATCGGTTTTGGCACTTTCAATGCATCTTTACTTTCAGAGGCATTATCGGCCGTGTTACCTACTCCACCTCCATTGTGATTCCCAGAAACTAACTTAGGGAAATGACTCTGTGTCTCGCTTTGAACTCCTCCAGAGGTTGGTAATGGTAATGGCTGTCCTTTACCAGACGCTGAATAAATTTGATCAGTTCTGTCTTTCCTTGATGATCTTTCAGCATCACGATATTGAACTGGGTTCTGCTTTGGACTAGAAAGAGCTTCTGCTTTAACATCAGGAAGAAAATTTACTGAAGAATTTTTCTTGCATACATGCTTGTTATCCAATTCAGCAGACTCCTGTGACTTTCTTTTATTATCCCCGGATTTTTCATAGGAAACTGCATGATCATGCGCTATATTAAGAGAAGCAGAACTCTTAATATTACACATTTCAACTTCAGCTTTAATACTTCGGTTCTTTTCCTTTGACCGTGAAGAGGATTCCTTTCCAGACTTTCGTGGACGAGACCCGTTAGCACCAGAATGGAAGCCATTCTTCCTTTCTTCATGGCAGACATCCAAAGCCTGTGTCTTACCAGGATAATCGATATCACCATTGGGAAATTTAACTTTACTGCCTGATAACTGATGAAAATCCTTGTCCTGAGAATCAGTCAAAGAGGCCTCCAGGGACCCGTGATGAGCTTCAGTGAAATGCTTTTCATTTCTCACTTTCCTGGATCTATCACTGCCACCATCATCTTCACCATCTGCGCATACGTTACCCCGAGAGTCAGTTTTCCCTGCCATGTTCCTTCTTGCTGATGTAAACTTATCTGGATTTAAATTTCTCTTAGGTGATGAAGAAACTGATCCTACTGGTGAGCCTTTCACTTCCTGGAGATTGGTTCTTTTCTTGTGAGAACCTGAAACTTTAGAAGAGCTTGAAGTGGCTGCAACAGAAGGCTGTACAGATTTCAAATCCCTTTTTGAAAAATCAAAACCATCCAAACTTTGCTGAGATGGAGTTCCTCCTCGACCATGCCCTAGTTTCTCATTCTTCGCATGATTGCTCTTTCTCTCTGTTTTACTATTTCCATTACTTGCAATGAACTCTTTCCCCTCGGACTTGGACACTCTTGCCTTCTTTTCCTTCCTATAGTCATTCTCGCTAATTTCCTCCTCCAACATAACCCTGCTGTCCTGGAGATGATGTCCAGTATCCTGACATTCTTTCACTTTCCTTTTTTTCGCAACAGTATCTATCTGATTGTTCATCGTATCCATAGATAAATTGTCCAAGGAAGCCTGAGTTTTTTCTTTCGGCTTCTTAACAGAGACTTGCAGATTAACCTTTGAAGCATGTTTCTCCTTAGAAAAAGAGTCATCATTGTATTTAGACTGCTTCTTCCCTGTTGAAGTAGTAGGTAAACAACTACTCGAGCTAGTAGCCATCTTCTTGATGACTCCATAGTCAGACGTCCAATCTTCTTCAGTATATTGACTCCCTTCAGTCTTGATTTTCTTCGAAGGTTTTATCCGGTCTTGATCGTGACCTCTTTTGCTTTTCACTTTTAAATTATTGGGTTCACTCACTAGAGGAGAATGATTCACATCATTCAAGCTTCTACTTTTAACTGATGCCTGCATGCTTTTCTTAATTGAGTTTGGAAACTTAGTAGGACTATCTCTATTTGTTGAATTTAATATCTCCTTTGGTACATGTTTCCTCCCTCCGCCACTAGGTCCATGCATCCTAACATTTTGGTTGTTTCGGTCAGGTTGCTGAACATTGTCCAAAGTTACGGCTGATATAAACCCAACAGAATTACTTTGCAGAAAATTTTGATTCATGGGAGCAGGGACTTGGTACAGTGCGCCTAGAGCCTTTGTTGTTTCCTCCTCGCTGATGCTACAGCGGTTCATTCCAGGCCTAAGATAGTTCAGAAAAGAGTCAATAAAAAAAACAAGCATAGGAAGAAAGAAACAAAGTGTGAGGCTCTGGACCAGTTACCACTTTTTAAGTTTTAACTGTTTCAAATCGTGTATATTGGAATATCAGCCATGATCTCAACAAATGTATCTGAACACTAATGATAAATCCATAAAGCAGTAATATGCAAGTAAAATTGAACTTACAACCAGTCAAGCATGCTACATAGCCACTTCTCAGGTAGGTTGTCCGGATTAGTACCAAGCGGAAGAAGACGCCACTTCTGACACTTGTCGCAACAGACCCAATTTTCCTCTATAACTACAGGAGCCACTGATGCAGGAACTGCATCAGAAGTGAGCCTATTTGCAAGACGAGGAGCTGCATTAGAAGGAGCTTTAGAATATGTCTCTGCTGTCGGAAGCTTCTCCATTTTCTTACTATTCGATCTCTCCATCGGTACATTGTTAATGGCAGATGTGCTTTTCTCAACCACCTCAGAGTCCTTTGGCATATCGTCAGAAGGCATTTCCAATGAATCAGTTCGATTCTCTTCTTCTTCTTCTTTTTCTTCTTCTTCTTCTTCTTCTTCTTCTTCTTCTTCTTCTTCTTCTTCTATATTTATGTCTCCAAAGAAATCTTTATACGTATCTTTGGCCTTTCCAATATCCTTCTGCAATTTTAGTTCTGCCAATTCACTTTTATACATGTAATTGTCTGTGTGGGTGTCATCCTTATTTTTCGGAACTAAAGAAGAACCAACCCTCGAGCTTTCTTTTACAACCTCTCCATCTAGAGCACCGTCACTTTGAATTCCCTTCACTTTCTTTTTTACCCCAGAAGATGGATGCTCCTTTGCAGAAGGCAATTTCCTACCCTCTTGTTCACGAGATGTAACTTTTTGATTGGCCTTCTTCTTGTCTAAAATTTCAATGTTTAATGTGTTGCTCCCCTTACAAACATTTGATTCAGCTTCACCCTTGCGATTCCCATCCCTCCTTGAATTTTTATCTTCCCAAATCTTTCCAGCTGAATCAGCATTTGGCTTCTTAACCCAGCCAACTTCTAGAGTGAATATTGAATCCAACGGTTCCTCTTCTGATGCATCTGAGAAGACGTCTTCCCCTGTACTCTTATTAGCCACCGCTGACAAATTAGATGCCCTAAGTTTGCTTCTTGCCATTTCACTGCTAGTATAATTGGAACTAGCTAGAATTGGAAGTTTCAAGGTATTAGAAACAAGCTCCTCACAAGACATCGTATCAGTGTATGCTTGCTTATTCAATGTAAAACCATTGTCATTCTGGGCATCCTTAACACCATTCCTTGGTGCCAGCGAGAAATCAGTTTTCTCATCTAACTTCATTTTCTTCTCCCCTGACACTTCCCCGCGACCTTTTACAGAATCAGACTCATTCACGGACATGACTGAACTTTCTCGAGTGTCCCTGGGTGCTGACACAGATCTAGCATCTTTCACCAGCTTTTCATTTTCGGTCAATTGAAGTATATCATCTGGAAGAGGCGA
>JAYMTB010001921.1:0-10096 GCA_036897585.1 Francoa sonchifolia | reverse complement strand
TATGTATATGCGTATTATCTTTCTATCAGTTGAATGGCAATATTTTTGGAGTTGGTGCAAATATTATATTTGTTTAATATCATAGGGACTACAAATTACTGTGTACAACCTACATGTCAAGCAACCACTTGCTCTACAAGTTCAAACTTGTAAAGTGTCCTTCAGTCAATGTGTAAACTGGATTAGTATCACAGGGACTACAAAATTATATTCACACAAAAGCTGGATTATTATATCAGATTGAAAGATAGTCCAACCGAGCCTAAATTTGAGTTTGACTCACATATGTCACACCAAACACGATGCGTGATATATACACATATATTTCAACAGTATAAAGGAAGTAGAAATTCTACAATGACAACTATCTAACTCTGCATGGATTGTTCAAAGGGATGATTTATTCTTTGCAGTTCAAGATTTAGTTTGCTTATCATTATTTTCTGTACTTGAAGGAACTTTTGTATTTAAATCATTAACGAGCAATAATTTTATAGATGAAGACTAAAATATTATCCCGCTCTTCAAACCCTTGAGTGTATGATCCAAGCATTTCTAATGTTTGATTTACCAGCAACAAAAAATTAGAACTAATTCGCAGAGTTGATCCTCCATAATGCATGTTACGTTGGGATAAGGATTTTTAATAGAAAAAACTGTAAATTTTAATATATGAAGATGTGCACAACAGATTAGTCATTAAAATTTAAAGCAGGTAATGGAATATAAAAAATCATATGGAACAGCAAGTAGATCGTTAAATAACAAAGGCAGACATCTATAAATAGCTCACTTGACTCAAAACACTTCAGTACCCAACAATATTTGAACTTATGCAACAGATGAGAGCTTGAGTCTTGTAGCAAGCAAAAATTCAAAAAGAGAGATGTCAAATTCATGATTTCATCCATATGAACTACTTAAAAGCTAACCTGGGGTAGGGCGTCTCGCCTCCTGCCAGCTGCATTCATTACTCGAGCAATTTCGGCACGATCAAAACAATTTCTATTGCATGGTCTAGCAGCAGAATACCACAAGAAATCAGCAACAGGTACTTCTCCTTCTGTTCGTATATATTGCCTCTCAGGGTCAAGTAATACAATCAACTGATTTTTCTTTTGCATCTTCTTAGCAATTCTTGCAGGCAGCCCAGTCCCTCTTGCACCGTACATGACATGGCTTGCACCAGTGATCACTACTAGCATACCAGAAGATCCACCATCTACCACTTCTTGTAAAATAATTTGGGACATAGTATAGTCCTCAACCACTCTTGCTTGCGCAGAGAGGTATGAGCTTGGCCCAAAAGGAGCAGAATCATTTAAAGAATTCATATCAATTGATGATCTGCGTGACACAGAATTGAAGCCTGACATGAAGCCAGAACCAGCCGGTGGGGCATAAACTTTACGATCTGCTTTTGAAAGTCCACGAATACCTTTAGCTTGAACCGTCCTTATAACCTATTAAAGTTAGAATAATCAGAAGGTAACATATAAAACCATATTCAGGATAACATAGAAGGAGACAGACATACAAAATACTAAAATGAAAGGGATACAATTATAATATTTTTCAAGCAAGATAAGAAAATATTTCTTCTTAATCTATCAATACCAACCAGCAATCTTTGATCCCATTGCTCTGATGCTAGTGGATTTCCAGACCATTGGAAATTTAGAATGGTGTAACGTCATAACGTAAAAGGAAACTATTGAAAGGATCTATCAAATTATCACCAACTAATTTGGCAAGTCGGCTTAGTTGAGTTGAGGTGAACTGTCAAATTATATCGTGCCAACTGGACTCAGATAAGGTCTCATGTTGAATCAGTACCTTTTGTACACCATGTGTAAACATTACTCAATACAGACATACAACAAACATACTAACAATGAGCCCACTACTTCATAGGAGCAAACATACCTTGAGAGGAGTACCACAAGCAACTAGCCGAATTGCATTATCACGACAGTACGTTAAAATAGGCTCATATTCTTGCCAACGTTGAGGTGACCAGTGTGATGCATAAGATTTTAAGGTGTTTCCATCTATCCTGCCATCATGTCGAAACATCAACATGATTAACAGTGCAGACATGTGATAGAAGAGAGAGAATAAAACAAATATATTTATTCCAAAACTTGTCTAAAATTACACCAAAAGAATAACTCAGCTCAACTATGTCTTAATCCAAAACTTGGTAGGATTGGCCACATTAAATATTTTCCTCTGCTCACAAATTTATTGCCATATCTTCTGTATCCTTCTAATACAAAAACTTTCTTAACTATTTCTATCCATGCTATGATTTCTATCCTATGTCATTAACAATATGCATAAGAATATCAACAATAGAAATAAAAAACATTATGATTTGTATATTCCTAAAATATAACTATCCCCCACCCCAAATGTATTGTATTGTATTGTATTGAATTCCTACAGCCACTACCTATGCACAAAAAAAGAAGAAAAAAGGAAAAAAACCTCAATTTCAGTCTAACTTGCATTGTATTGTTATAGCTGTGACCTTAAGAAACTATAACAATAAGAACCAAACTTCATTTCACATTGATAGATTGAAGGTTTTCATCCAAAGTTTTAAGCCAACTAGATTATAGACCTAGGGACAAGGTAACAAAGGTACATGATCTCACATATTAAATTGCAGCATGTGTTTAAAAAGTTGGTCGACTTCTAACCATTCACTACTATCTACAATAATTGCCATTGTTGCGTATGTTTTCACACATTAATGGCATTACAAACTTAGAAAGGTAAAATAAAGACAAGGGAGCTATACCAAGGGCTAGCCTTTCCAAAATTCTCAATTACTTGGTGAAATACTCACATAAAAAGAGCATGTGATGCAAAAATCTGGATTAATGGAATCCACTACCATGTGTTGAAATTAGTCTAAAAAAACGCTATCATTATAGAACTTTAGAACCCCTGCTTTTACAGTCAACAACAGGCATCAAGTCACCAATACATGGCACACTGATAAATCAACTCCATACTATGAATGCACAATTCCAACATGAGTCTAAATACTGCTTGTATATCATTGATGAAGAAGAAAAAACCTTTTATCAATAAACTGATTCAGTTGCTCTTGTAAATCACAAGGAAATGCTTCCATGGCCAAAGAAATTGGGCGTTCGCTCTCTGCACACCTTTTCCTCAAATTTTTAACAATTTCAAGCTCCAAATCTTTATCATCGCGAATTGGAACTTGCTCGGCTTCTCCCAAATACACTATTCGAGCATTCATCAACTTCTCCCACACCTTACGCTTATCCTTCCCGGCTGCCAAAGGCTCCCCTATCACCGTCGCATCATAAATTCTAGATGTTATTGGATCCTCCACTGGAGCAGGAGGCTGGTCCACTGGTGCTGATGGTTTGTCCCCTGCCGCCGTTGGCTTCTCCTCCTCCGCTGTTGCTACACTCGACCGCAGAAAATATGCGGCTGTTACTAAAATTGGGGTAAACAACGCTTCTCGCCTCTTTATAACAGGAGTCCGACTAGTTTCGTCGGAATATTTACCGTTTTCAGATATATTATGGCTGCAACGGAGGGCCAGACTTCTGAACCGTTGTTTTCCTGTAGAAATACAGGGGAAAACCTGGTTTCCGATGGAGGATTGACAGCCGTGAAGGTTTGCCGGTGGTAAACATCTTCGACGGTTAGGGTAGGTTATGTATCGATCTAGTGGCGTAGAAGTGCAGAAGCTATGAGTGTGGGGCTTCATTGCAGAGCAACGAGAAATGGTTGTTGGTTGTTATTGCCCCATGCTTGAAATGGTTGGGGAGAGCTTGTGTGGCTTCATTGCTGCCTTAGAAAGAAACTTGTAAAGCCATAGACGGGGCCGAAGCTCCGTCAGACAAGTTTTAATCGAGTCATCTGGACAATGACAAAATTTGCTAATAAACCCAAACAACACCTCCACGTATTTAAGCTTCGCTAGTCCACTAAAACAGCGCAATCCGTGAGATGGTTTCTCATCATAAATTTTGTTTTCTTCTTATTATTACCATATTTTCTATTGAGGTTTTCATTTTTTTAAGTTATTTCTAATTAATTTAAAATTTTAATTCTACTAATTGTAAATTACTTTTAGTTTGGAAAATACATGGTACTAAATGAAATTTTTTTTTTACTCGAAAATTTGGACGGAGAAATTTTTTACAGTCCACCCTAGCTCATAATTATATTTTTTTTTTTTCCTGTTTATTAAAAAAAAATTACGTTGGATTATCCGAATCAGATATGATATAATATATAATGTATTTTAAGTTAAAACATATGATGTATTTGGACAATGAAATAATAATTATATAAGTTAGTTTTTATTATTTCATTATCCAAATACATTATACACATTATATATTTTATCATATGTAATTCATACAATATCTTATTCTGACCATCGAACGTAAAAAAAAAAATTGTTTTTACTATTTTATATAAGTATTAATAAATAAATTTGATCAATATTTTATTATTGTGAAATAAAAAAAATATTATTAGTTGATAAAATATACATTCATATTGGACAGTTTCTTGTATGATATGAATAGTAAAACAACTTTTTCGAGAGAAATGGAGAAATTCAGAAAGAGATATTGTAAATTTAAAAACCATGAACATTAACATTAATGGCTAAATTATTCAGAACTTCACGTTCTTCACCATTAAGTTTAACCATGAAAAATTCTTAATCCAATTAATTCCTCCAATGAAAATTGTTTAATTTTGTTACGACAAGTACTCAATTGTCCTTTAGAAATCAAATTATGAAAATGAGTGAAGATTGAGATTTGGTTTAACAATTTATTAAAGATAAAGATACTGAGTTTGATTGTTCGCCGTATATGGATTATGATATCAAGACTAGAGTATATAGGGATCTATAGAACAACATCCTTTGCGAGGGATTAGAGACGGAGTTCCTAAAAATTAAACAAATATATTCAACACATATGAAGAATAATTTAATAATTTCATATTATCATCATTTTCGATATAAATAATTTTTTCATATATTTATAATTTAATTATAATAAACATATGTCACGTAAATATGTATATTCTTGATTTTGGTGCGATAACCCAACGGGCATCCCAAATATCCAATTCAACCAAATTAGTTTTCCAATTGTCCACAACCACCAACAACGATTGTAGAAAGTATTTCCAAGTAGAATTATCTGGAATACAAAATCCACTAAAGGCACGCACTATGCATGTGTCCATGCGAAAAATATCAGTAGCGTCCCATTATTCATCAAGAACGCCGACCTCTGCCATTATTACTCCAAAGACAAAAACACCCCCCCCCGTATTCCTCTTATGGAAATAAAATAACAAAAATTAAAATAACTTGAATTAAAGAAGGGGTAAAATGGTAATATCATCATAATTACTTTCTCTAACCGTACACTCCCGAAAAGGCTAAAATTTGGAATTATATTGGCATGACATTTCGCGCTTTCCAGTTTCTCTATTTCTTATAGGCTCTTCCCCTTCCTCTTCTGTCAACTCTTTCTCCTACTACTCTCCCATTTTCAGAAAATCTCCAAAACCCTAATTTCTTGTTTTTTACTTCGAAGTTTCTCGAGTTGCTGCTTCAAATTTTCACTGTTCGCATTTCCATCGGATATTGTTGATTTGACGACGGTGTAATGAACTAGTTTCAATTTCTGATTTGTTCATGTTTCTTAGGCATTGTTGAATTTGTATTTGTTCTCGTTCGTTTACCGCCGTGTTATGGTTGCTTTATGTTATGTGATGATGATTTCTGTAATTTTCTGACAATTTTGACCATAGTTTTTCATTTGAAGAAAGTAATGCTACTTATAATTTCAGTTTTAATGGAATTCGTCCTAAATGGGAGAGTTTCTGGTTAGTCTCTATTTTGCTGGTTTGATTTTGCTAAATTTGCTATACATTAAGAAATCTATATTCTGGTTCCAAACGATTCCTCTGTTTTATGTTTATTCAGGACTCTCTAGCAGTCTCTAGTCTCTGCAGTATATTATGTTCCTAAAAAAATTTGGGCTTCTAAGTAGTTGGAACCTTGTTGCATTGATCATAGAATTTTTTTTAAGCCAATGCCTTATGGCTGTACACGTCTTAATAGATTATTCCTCAATATGAAGACGGAAGAATTTTCTGGACTTCCCTAAACCTATATCTGGACAGAGATTTGAAGCTTGGTGAAGTCTATGTTGGTTAGTTTCATTGAGCTTTTTTTCTTATACCTGAATGTTTCTTCCTTTTGGAGAAGTATGTCTCTAGAAGTATTTTCCCTCTATAAAATAGAGCCTATATCTATTGATAGATTCCACACTAAGTTCAGAATTATGTCACGGACGGAATAAGGTAGAAAACATACAGAAGAGGTTATAGTTTCTCTTCTAACGTATTTGATTGTTTAAAAATAGTGATGGTTCTCTTGATCTCGTTTATATCTAACTAACATATGTTGTACTTGCTCTGATGTTTCTCATACAAATTGTGGACTAAGAGGCTTAGTCTATTATGTTTACTTGGAATTCATTGATTATGGTTGGTTGGTTTCTTTCCATTTAAACTTTTAAAGTTTTTTTTTAAAGTTTTTAATTTCGTTTCAATTTCCGTGTGTGTATCAAATTTATTCTAGTTTAGCATGCATTAAAGTAGAAGCATTTTCCATTCATAAACTTCTCTGTGTGGTGATACCTTGATTTGTTAGCTCATGCTTTAGATGTCAGTATATTGATATTCTCAACTATCAATTCTTTTCCTTTTGGCTTGTTTTGCGAGGAATTCAAATCATCACTGCAACCATATTCCTTATCAACACTGATTTTTTTTCCTAATTACATAAGTCACATGTGTACTTTCAATTTTTTTTTTGTGCATATTTCTGGAATTAAAGAATGGGTGCAGGAAGGAAGAACCGAACACTCACCTTGAAGGAAAAATCTCAACCTTCATGGACAGTAAATTGCAGCGTGACTGCTAGAAATTTAAGTAAGAAAGATTTAGGTGGAGTTATCTTTGGATGCAAGCATAACACAATCAAAGAGTGCTATTCAAAGCTGCTGTTCGGTTAGTTGGTTACCTGCCATGCTGTTCACCAAGCATTACTTGTTCAATTATTGCATATGCATATGAAGTTTTTTTCACTATTTACTTGCATACATTCCTCCACAACTTTTCTCACATCTTTCCGTTTGGGATTATCACGTTTGAAATATCTGTTAAATGCTTGAACAGGTTTACCATCTCCACATTATGCATATGTCAAGAACATTGATCCTGGCCTTCCGCTTTTCTTATTTAATTATAGTGATCGAATGCTTCATGGTATATTTGAGGCTGCAAGCCATGGACAGTTAAACATCGATCCATATGGATGGATTGGGGAGGATTCAGATTATACTGCATACCCTGCTCAGGTACTTCATGAGGTTGTAATTACATTGCTCTGTTTTATTCTTGTTGCTTTTGATCTAATGAATAAAATATCCTGCTGAGTTTAATTCTTGTTTTTCAAGGTAAGAATCCGAATCCGAACCCAGTGTCAACCCTTGCTGGAAGACCATTTTGGCCCAATAATTGCCAACAATTACTATGAGCCCAAACATTTTTGGTTTGAACTAGACCATGGTCAAACACACAAGTTAATCTCCTTGTTTTCACCTTCGCCAAGCACACAAAATATTTGTCTCGTAAAGCACACTACGAAGTGGAATCCTCTTTTCAGAGCTTCATGTGCTCCTAATGCACAGAATGAAGGGAAAACCCCTGATACGCAACTGCAACTAAATTGCAGGCAATCCTGCTCTTCTGTTGTGATGAGCACAAGTAATTCCCTTCCCGAGATGAAGTGGGTTACTTTATTCAAAAATTCACCTTCTAATGTTAGGAGTGATGTAAATTTTTTTGACACACCGGCTTCAGAGGTGAATTTCCCTTATTTGGATTACTCTGCTATGGAAACTGCAACAGATGAAGAAGCTTTAGGAATATGGGATAAAGAGTTTGCGAGTGTGAAACCAAACAGTGAACTCCCATACCCTCCTGTTGTGGAAGAAGAAAATACTTCCTTCCTTCTGATCCCTTCATATGATGAACTGCCTATCAATACTGATACAACAGACGAAGAAGCTTTAGGAATATGGGATGATGACTTTGTGAGTGTGAAACCAAACAGTAAATTCCTGTATTCATCTATTGTGGCAGAAGAAAATACTTCCGTCCCTCTGATCCCTTCATGTGAACTGCCCAATACTGATACAAAACAGGAAGGTGAATGTTCTAAGACAGAAACTGCTGAGGTGAATTTTCCTTATTCAAAAACCTGCAATACAGAGTGGAGTTCTCCATGTGCTATTCCTTGTTCAAATGGAAAACGCCAGACTCCTGAAGCACCTACATGTGAGGATGCAGCAGAAATACATAAGGGAGAACAGGAAGTACATCAGGAAGATGTAGATGACTCTGACATAGAGTCCACAGATGTATGTTCTTCAGAAGCACTAGCGGTTTCGGAAATGAAATCTTCTGGTCTTAAGTCAACAGTAGCAAAGGTAATGTATGTTTTTTTCATGTATCTTAGCTTAGCTACAGCTATGACCCTCTCTAACTTGTTAGCATTGTTTTTATGTCTTGTTAAAGTTGCTCCTAGAAGTTGAAGAGTTGAAGTCATCTCACCTCAAACAATTTCAAAAAATTTATTCTTTGGAGGAGGATCTGGTATGATGCTCGTCATTAGTGATGGTTACAATTATGCATTTATTTTAATAGTTTTCTGCTTAATTGGTTGGTGTTCTGGAGATTCTGCGATTCTTAGTCCTATCTGCATTATCGATATGAATGAATCAAAACTTAATTCAATTGAAATTCAGGGTCAAACAAGAATAGAAATTCAAAGGTTAAATGACCAATTCAAGATGTTTGATTTTCGGCCATTTCCAGCAGTTGGACATGTTGAAGAGGCAGAGTCTGAGTCCATCAATGAAACACCCATTGATGAGTTAGTACTTGTACTTGGAGGATTTGACGGGTCGTCATGGTTAGCGTCTTTGGATTCTTATTCTCCCAGTATGGACTCAGTTAAATCTCTCAGTCCTATGAGTTGCATGCGTTCACATGCCTCAGCTGCGAAGCTAAATGGCGAACTTTACATAATGGGAGGTGCAGATGGTAATAATATGTGTTATGACGCAGGTAATCTTTATTAGTTTTCCTCCAAGTTTCATGCTACACCACTTATTTTTCTACCAATGAGAAACTCACATTGCAATTCTTCTTATGTGAAGTTGAATCCTACCATCCTAGAATGGACCGTTGGGTTGGTTGTCCTTCACTAAATCAAACGAAGAGAAGCTTAGCAGGTGTTTCTCTGGAAAACAAAATTTTTGCAATTGGTGGTGGAAATGAAGTTGAATGCTTTTCAGATGTAGAAATGTTAGATTTGGATGTTGGAAGGTGGATTCCCACTCGGTCAATGCTAAACAAGGTGACTTTTATTATATATGTGGGTTATGTTCCTTTGTTTCTGTGATAAAAAGTAGTGATAAATGTTTGAAAATGATTTACATAGGACCAAAGGTCCATGATCAATTTAATGTTCCAATATTTATTTAATAGTTTTTGTGAGTAGCATGATATGCATATTAGACCCATTACCTATCTTGTTTAAGCTTTTGTCAACAGTAGTTCAACACAGTATCAGAGCCAGTTAACTCAGAGGTCTCGAGTTCGAGCCTTGGGAGCCCCCATCTAAAGACAATAAGCTTAGGATAGGGTGAGCTTGTGCTAGTATTCACGTTTAGAATCCGTAGTCAACTTACACATGAGAGGGAGTGTTAAAGCATGATATGCCTATTGGGCCAATTACCTATCAGCTTAACCTTTTGGGTCAATTAGTAGTTTAAAATTTTTTGAAAGAATTTTGAAGTGTTTATATGTTGAAAAGATATCCACGCATCTGAGATGAAATGCTGAAACTTTATACAGAGAACTTGTATACATTCGTCTTTTTTGCCAATACAGAAGGAAATCATACATGTATTAATTAAAGTCAGTATAGGTGGGA
>JAYMTB010001920.1:0-10097 GCA_036897585.1 Francoa sonchifolia | reverse complement strand
GAGAGAGATTCACCCTGACAGTTCGACGCACTGGATTTCGCCTGGTTTAAGGTTTCAACCATCAACTATCATACAATTACATTTCGCACCCCGAAATTAGTTTGATTTACAAATATTTCTTTCTATTTTTTATTTTATTACCCATGTAATTTCTAATTCTTGCAAATCTCTAATTGAATCATCAAAAAGTTAATCAATCTTATCCATTAACTCATTTATTAATTAAATAGATAAATTTCATTAAAATTTGTATTAATCACTAATAGAATCATCTTCGTACGTCCATCCATAGCAACCTATAAACAAGTAATTTAGAATTTAAAGTTGGCTCCTACTTTAAACATGTTATTTTTCATATTAACACGACTTTGCATAATATAAACATTCTTACGCTTAAAATCAACAAGTGGTGCGGGTCAATAAATTCAAACCAAACCAAGCGAAAAATAAAAAATAAACATATTAAATTATTTTATATTCCAAGTAATATGAACATGTTAAATTGTTAATCTATACATAATTCAATGAATCTGTAAAATACGAAAAAGAAAATCATAAATTCATCTTCACCAAGGTTGATGTTCTTGGTGTTCTATCCTTCCTAAACAAATTTACTGAAAAAAAAAGGACCAAAAATACAAAATTACGCAGGAATAACAAAAATCAATGACAATGAACTCGATGATGCTCGTAAACTCTGAAGCTAACAACCAGCACCTTCAAATTTTCCCGATAATGAATGGACGAAAACTATAAAGAAAAGTTAGGATGATGAATACTCATGAAAAATTGAACAAATATAACCAGGCTTCCTGGTTATCAATTACCTGCAATTATCACAATCGGGACAATCTTCTCCGCTTTCGCCTCTTTTTTTTAGTAACAATAGTCTTCGAATTGGAACTAGACGGAAGAGCCAATGCAGATGACGGAATGCCAACAGTGGTTCTGCCTTTCTTCGAAACCCACTTCAATGGCAGACAATTGACCACATTGCCGATATTATTTGAAGTATTTAGTTCAACAAGCTTCCGAATTTGATCAAGCATCTGGTGCGTCCAAGCCACAGACAAATCGAGTGAAACGGAATCATCTGTGGGTTTTTTCCACAGATTCATCAGTATCTCCCTGTATGACTGGAAAGACATTGAAGGTTTATAGCCTTGACGATTTTCACAGACCATGTTCACCTTTATGACATGCTTGCAAACGTTGCCCTGCATTGACCATGCACAATCACAAAAGGCAAATTCTGATCCAGGATTCCATACCAGATGTGTTAAGCTACTATCTTTTTGGCTCGAAACCTTGGCGAAGAGGTGGTCTTTATCATCCAACGTAACAGTAAAGTCGGGAATTTGTAGTGCACGGTGCCATGACGTAGAAGCAATGTATTCGTCCTTGACATTTTGAAAGGAATCACTTTCATCTGCATATCGGTCAAGCCAGTAGCTTGAATGCAACTCGGTTGTCAGTTTGTGAACTAACCAATCAACTCTCTGGAGTGCGCCAAGATGTGAATCATCAAATAGCTTTGTTTTCAGCTTCACATGATACGCTTCTATGGCACCAGATGCTTCTTGGCTTGCAAGTGGAAGATCTCTCATTGTTGAAAGCCACATTTCTGTAAAACAAGAAATATAAATAGATATATTAGAGATTGTATTTTAAACGAGCATTTGTGTGTAAGAGATAGTGGTCTATCCACTAACCAATCTTAGGAACCCAAGAGGTCTTAAAATATTCCATGAAAACAGTTTGATCAACAAAATCCTGGGTTAATTCTTCCAAGGCAACCAAAGAATCCAGCCCACTCCAAATGCTGTAAACTATATCTCCCAGGCGCTTGAAAATCTCTCGCCGAACTTCAGTGTTGGTGCATTTCCTGACGACATTCCTCAACCATGATCTACGAACACGCCAAAGAGAAAATTGGACAGGACAACAAAAAATATCCCTGAAAAACCAGTAGACAAATTAATTGAACCGTGATGTATAACTATATTACTCTTGATATGCAAGAAAATTAGAGAAGAATATCTTACCTGATGGGATCAATCTCTGCGGCAGCATCATCAATTAAGAATCCACTGACCTTCCATCCTGGCTCAGCACTACGTACTCTGCCAAGTAGTGCTTTCATCCATTTACACACATCTAGCTTTGCAAAGCTACGAGTAATGACCCAGGCAACAGGGAGTGCATGTTGTCTAGAGTCAAAAACAAGAAGTGTGCACAATGGGTACTGCGATTAGAAAAGATTGTGAGATTATTATCTTGCCTGCTAATCTCCCAAGAGCTTTATGCAAACATGTATCAATGAATTTATTACCTTAAGTCTTTTTATGCCAAATGTTGAATCAGCTGCCATTAGACTGCGATGGCCAAAACGCAACATTTGTTGCAACTGCCATTCTGTTTGAATCCCCAGAATAAATGGGTCTGCTTCTGAAGAATCCTGATAAAAGAATATGGATTTCTTATTGCGCTCAACCCATATACCAATGCTAGCTTGATCATCCAGATCCAACTCATGAGTAGACCTTTTGATAATCATCCCAAGTTTGTGCACATACTGAGAAGCAAGGCTATTGATTTCTTTATTTGAACCATACCTTTGAATCCCCTCAATATGTTTCTCTAACACATTTTCTTCAGGAATTCCAAGATAGATCATAGACATTGTTTGCTGTTGAATCGCATTACAAATATATGGAAATTTCTTGGCAGCAGGGCCAATGGCATCTCTGTCAAGCGGCCCATGACAAATAAAACCAGAATTGTTTACATGGTGTCTATCATTATATATAAGAAGTGCCAGTGCTGGACGAGCATAGAGGCGCTTTACTACAAAATGGCATGTGCATCCTCGCATCGATTGAGGTCTAGCAGCACGATTTCGGGTATTAAGGCGATATCTTCTACTAGGCAATATGACGCCACCTTCCCCGTAATTTTCGGGACCAAATGAACACCAATACCTAAATTGGGAAACAACACAATGTCTAATATTCACATCTTATTTGAAAATTCTAATAACTAGATGAATAAAACATAGTTCATAACCCCTTCTAGAACCATCACTGTTTTCAAGTCAACCAGATGGTTAACTTGGAAGGTTTGTTTCAAATACAGGCTTGTCTAGAACAATGGCCTCCAATTTTGTTATAGAAATAATCTCAAACCATAGAAGTGATTAATTTAGTCAAGAGTTCTGAGGTGTTGCAGTATTAAATTTCCATTTATCCAGCCTTGTACTAGTCAAATTACGAAAAATTGCAAATTCTTTAATCTAAAACTTGGAGTTGAATCAATTTACTCAAAAGCTAGAAATTTTGAAAGCCTATTGCAGGGCGACACAAACTGGATAAGTTAATTGTTTTAACAATCAATTGTTTCTCTCTAATGCCCAAATGAAACTTCATTGCACAGTACCAATTACACAGGTGGATAGATATGTTGTCCTCATAACAAGCAAACACAAACAGCAAGAAGGATATGACGTTTAAGAAGCGCACTAAATACTTACATCCTGTATTCCAAATAATCATCATTCTTGTACTCTTTCAAGCTTCCTTTAGATCGTTTTCTTCCCCTCTCAATATGAAATCGTGTCGGGCATTGTACATTAGAGCATTCTCCAATTATAAATGTGTCAACTCGTGCATAAGGGATGAGGGCTACATCATCGTGGTGCTCAGAAGTGCCAAACTTGGTCCAAGTTAAATCAGTAGCAGAAAACTCCTCTTCGGTGGGGTCTTGGACTGGAAGATCGGATACTGATTCAACTATATCCATCAGCAGTATCTTCCTATGTGTTGATGTACTATAAAATTCCAGCTTATATTAGCAACACATCTACAAAGTAAAAAGTAAGGGTCAGCCCTGTGCACGATCTTGTCAGTGGCCAAGCTAAACTTGTTACAGCAAGAATATTCAGCATGCAGAATGGAAATAACCTCAACTGGACCATGACACATATTACTGTGTACCAGAGAGAGAGAGAGAGAATTCAAAAATGCATACATTTACATGCATAATAGAGGAAAATATTCGGGGCAGCAATTTAACATTACATACTCGTTCAGAAAAAGACACATGTATATCAAGCATATGACAGAAAAAGAAGAAGAAGAACTAATAACTCATATACTATGTTTCTCATAACTAATTCTTCCAAGGAACCTCTAAAATAAAGCTACCAACAAGAAGAAATTTATGTATCATCAAAGCGAAAATAGAAAATTAGTTTGCTAATCACACCCACATGGCAGTCATTGGGTAAGGTTGCAGACATGAATTGAAAAGCCAGTAAATTTGGGTCAGGTTGTTGTCATGCGTTTGTTTGAGCATGTAAACAAAAACTAACTTGTTCATTTTCTTTTTCAGCATTTGTCAAATTTCTAACCAAGCACTTCTTAGAAGCTGGAACAGTTATGGTTAGCAACGTAAAAACAAATGGCAGTTTCCAAACAATCTATGTAACATAAAACACAACTCGAGTAATTGCAGAATGGAAATATGTACCGAGCTAACATGTTTACTTTTTGAGATCGAAATCAGTTAGTTCCTCAGCCACAAAAAATTTCTTGGTCATTTAACTATGTACAATACAGTCATCTCAAACTATAGACCAGAATCTATCACTATTCCTCAAGTAATCAATACATAATAACGTAAAATTTCAATTTAACCACCAAATTCTATACAGGTTTTTCCTTCCCCAAAAATAACCAACCAGAACTTTGATTCAAATTCATATAAATTGCTACAAGTCTATCGCAGCCGAGTATTTTGCTATGGAAAAACAGTAAAAAACAGAGGTTAAAGCGTGCTTCAAACAGTCCTCCAGCAAATTCATGCTATCAATTACTCAATCCCTATTCCGATATCAAACTTATTGCCGCAATCAATTCAATCATTCATACAAACGAACAATTTCTTCCCCATACGCATTCATAAAAACAAATTAGAGTCACCAGAAATCAAAATAACAGAACAACAGAGAGAGAGAGAGAGAGAGAGAGACGAACCTTTAGGTTTGAGACGGAGGTTTACAGAAATGGAGGAAAAAGAGGGTTTTAGAAAAGAGGAGACAGAGAGAGACGGAGGGTTGAGGGTTTTAGTTTTGGGGATACCATATTATGAGGATGGGGATGAGGATGAGGATAACTATATCCTGGCTAATGCTTTTCGCTGTTTGGCTAATCTTGTATCCAAACATGACCCCTCTGTCTAATGGACCGGTCAGATCCCTAAAAAGAATGAACCGGGTAATATTTAAGATTCTTGGGTATGATTATTGATGTAAATAAAGTTTAATTATTCAAAGAGAGTAGTGGTCATTTTATTTTCGTATTTAATAAAGAATTGGGGATAGAGTCTAATTAAAATTAAGGAATAAAAGTATTGTTATAAAATAAATGACATAACTATTTTTATTGTCCAAGTACATTCTAACTATAATAATATGGTCAAACTTTTATTATTACAATTCTGTAGTAAATACGAGTCACATGAAATCAACTACGAAAATTTGTTGAACCAAGATGAAAATTAAAACACGCTAAAATGCATTAAAAAAGAATTGTACTGTCTAGCTAGAACTAAGAAATTCCCACACCAAGAAAATCTATGAAACAAACATCCTTTTTTCGCTTTTCTTTTTCAATTTCTTCATTTCCAAACTCATGATTGGATTTAATAAAATTTCGAGAACGCCCATAGATAGAACAGGAACAAGAACTCGAACCAACATAACCCTTGCTTCGCGATTCAGTTGTTGTTGATGATGCTCTACTAAAATCCCACGAATGCGGCGGATATGTAAAACTACCCTTTTGATTTTGGAGCTCACAAAGCCCTAAAAATTCCGGCTTCAAGAGTTTGGAAGAAATGGTACTATTAGGGTTAGGGTTTGATGATTCTTTTTGATGATTTTGTGGGAATTGTTTTTTACAAAATAGAGTTAATCTTTCTCTTTTTAGTCTCGCCATAATAACATGGTAATGATTCTTGACAGCATTATCAGTTCTTCCAGGGAAAAATCGAGATATTGCAGCCCATTTATTACCGTGAATTTGATGAACTTTGAGTAGTCTTTCTTCTTCGTCTTCTGTAAATGGTTTTCTGCTTATGTTTGGATCGAGTTGATTGTACCATCTTAATCTGCAACTTTTCCCTACAAATTTAAAACAAAACTTTTTGAAAAAAAACCATGAACGCTTCTTTCATATTTGTTTAAAGTAATAAAACAGATAGAACTCGTTCTTAAATTTCATTCTACTTTTTCTTTTCAAATTTAAAATGGAAAAAGATAAATCGTTTCCTTAAAATACTGGAATTATTTATAACTTATAAAAGAATTGTTCACTCGTTAGTATTTTTCTTGCTTTCAAACAAAGTTCATAATTTACCTGATCTCCCTTCGAATTTCTCAGCGATTGTATTCCAATTCCTCGGACCGAAATTTGAAACAAGTTGAAGTAATTTTTCATCTTCAGCAGGTCTCCAATGTCCTCTATTACAAAACTTTCCATCATCACTACTATTTCCCTCTGATTTTACCATAAATACATAATAAAAAATTAATTTTTGGTGTTAGGGTTATGAATGAAAATCATGTATGTATTTATATTTATAAAGATTTTAATTTATTTTTTTTCAAAACCCTAATTTTTCTTAACAACTCCTCTCTCTCTCATCTAATTTTCAAATCATATATTTTTTTAGGAAAAATGAATGAAGTCCATTTAGGGTTTATAATTCCACTATAACCAAAATATATTCCATAATTAAATATTTTGTTGCATGCAGTTTATTAGGGTTATAAAATATGGAAAGTTTATTAATATATCTGTAAGAGGGAGTTGGTGACTTCATTAATACGCTTTCAAAACCTAATATTACACATACATTTAAACAAAATCAAAACCTAATATTACACATACATTTAAACAAAATCAAGGGAGATCTTTTTGCTGATACAACGAAATAACTTAATTTTTGGATTATATAAAGAGGGTACTATTGTTTTGTAAATGCATACATATTGGTATAAAAAAAAATTGATATCAGATCTTTTGGTATTGGGTTAAGAGATTTTAGTAGTTGATCAACTGGTACCGACGATTTTATTGTTGAGTAGTTAATATTTATTGAAAAATAGGAATTAATTAAACAAACCCTTTTTGAGTATTTTGAGGAACAAATTAAGTTTTGATGGGATTAAACATATGGAGTAAAATTATAAAGAAAATTTAAGGTTGCTTAGTAGAAAAGAAACTTTAATATTTTTTCTCTTATATCGAAACATAAATTTAATTTTAGAAGATGTATCAAACTTCCGCGTCATTAGAATCGCATAATTAGGAATTGATAACAACTCAAAAACTACCTACTTATATAATTTATATTATAACTTAAATTATGGATCAATAATTGTTTCAACGCGTTTCTCACAATAACAATAAGTTGAAGAAATTTGGTATTTTGCAAGGGAAATACTATTGCAAATTAAGAACTAGAAGTTTGTCACAAAATATATTATATATTATATACTTTTGGTTACGTATAAGTATAACAATCATATTCAATAAATAAATAAATGATAGCTTATATTATTAAAATTTGTAAACCCCACCAAATCATAAATTTTTCTCCTCCAAATTAACTTACTTTAGAATTATTTTTTATTTTTTATTCTTAAAAAACATATTTAATTTATACATATAATTAAGATGGGTTTTTTTTAAAAATAATTATTTTGAATGTGTAAATAAGAGACTAACAAATAATATTGAACAAATCTTTTGGGCTTTTTTTGGGTAATAATTACTAAATTGAGCAAAATCTTTTTAAAATTTTTGCAATATGTTGATAGTGACTAGCAACGGATTTTCATAAAGCTTTAACAATTTTGATTGACCTAATAATAATCAGAAAGTATGCACAATTATTAGGTTAATAATTAATGGAAAATAATAAGTATTATAAAAAATTAATAAAATACTTCACCAATAATTTTTTTTATGTATTGCTGTTGTCTAGAATTAGCCACTAAATGCCTTGACATCGCAAATTGAAATTACAAATTCAAAAACTTTGGAAGTAATCTATGCGTAAAATTGTATTAAACCAACTTGAGGACTCCTAAGTTGAATATAATGCATTTCGGATGGTTTGTATAACTAAATACATTAGAATCATTCAAAACACTTAAAGCAGACAAGATAATAAGAAGAAATTGTATATTGATGCTGAATTGTTGTGAACCGCAAAGTTTCAGAAAGATTTGTACATTGCATGATTAGCTCCAACCTGTTAAGCCTAATTTTTCCGCAAGATTATACATTAGTAGTTCATCCCAAAGTGAACCAAAGGGGCTCTCACCTCCAATGGAAAATGTCAAAGCCCATGATGAGAGGAGGGCTGTTGATACGGCGAAACCCACTGCTGACCCAATGACATCTAAAGAAAAGGAAATGTATATTACAATCATGAAATAGAAATACATGTAAGAGATCGCACAAAAGGACATCATATCCATGTTATGCAAATGTGCAGTCTTAAACTCATGTAAATGAACCAGTTTTCACAGTGCTCAGATGCATAAATATAATTCTTATACTGTGATCATCAAGTTTCTTAAATCCCTCGCATAAGTAAACTGTGCATATATGTATGCTCCCATCAAAGTTGAGAAATCAGCAAGCAATAAACTTGCTCAAAGAGGAGTTGAGAAATATTATATGATGTGTGCGCATTTCCACCATCACCTTCTAAATTTGACCCCGCCTAAATAGGCAAGCAGGGATATGCGTTGAACTGAGGGTCCTTTGTAACATTTTCAAAAAGATATAACTTATAAGCACAAGCTATGTTACTCTGACTCAAGATTAAAGGTGTAACCTAGGTATCTAAAATCATATTGGCATTTATTCAGAAGATTTTTCAATTTGTTTCAGGTGTCCAGCAGCTATACTACACTCGTGTGCGCGTTCGACAGCCATTGAATGTGAATAGTTCAAATAACAAATGATCAGAGGCAATGAGACCAATAAGAAAAGTCTTACAATAAAGCTATTACAAGGGTTTTTCTTGTACTGGAAAATAATTAGAAACTACTTCCGTGTGCGGCAGCACATAAGTCGCATATAATGTGCTAACTAAACAAAATAAGACATCACCTGTGCAGCAAGAATACAAAAGTCCAATTCCAAGAAAGAAGACTTATTATCACTTGCCGAAAGTCCAAAAGAGCACGAAATGATATTGCTTAAATAAAGAAGATAAGAGGGATGAACATAATATGTAGAAGTTACTCTTATGGGATTCTAAACAATCTTCTCAAAAAACATAAAAGGCTCCACAGATGTTAAGCACATCCAAACTTATGAGTTTAGTCCATCAAATAGGGGTTGAAAACAAACAGAGTCAAGGCAAAAACACATTCACAGGTGTAATGCCAGAACTTCAGATAAGGCCAAATATAAAATAAGCTGGACATTTTATGAGACCATTAGGACAAATATGAAAGTCTTATACGGATTTTTTTCCAACATGTTTTCATCCCTGCATCTCCTCTCTAACTCTATTGGGTTTAAGTAAACTTAAGTATATATAATTAGGTTTTTTCTGGCAGCTGAGGTTGGAAAAGGGCCTCTGAAGAGACCCTATAGAGACTCCTCCTATGCACATCCACCACACACCTACATTTGGGCACCACAAATGGCCCAACTGGGTGCAAATTTCCTGGACCTAGCATTGAGAAGAAATTGTAGGAGGCAACAAACTAATTATACAAAAGCCAATGTTACCATACAGCGTGCCATCAAATTACGGATTGCACATCCACAAAATTCTTCTCTCTGTTATTTCTCCATCTCTCTTATTGGTGTATAAAACTTTCGGGAAAATAAAAAATTATGAATGTTGGCATTTAACTTGCTTAAAGGGGTATCCATTAGGTTACCACAGACAAAACTCAAACATATTGAATTCAATTAAGTTCTACAATCCACAAAATTCTTCAACTATTATTGTTGCTTAATTCTTTCAATAAACTCAAGTAAACCAAAACATTTTGAAACATAAAT
>JAYMTB010001919.1:0-10100 GCA_036897585.1 Francoa sonchifolia | reverse complement strand
TAATAAATCAACTAGTAGGAAATATTTTCGATATAGGAATCACTATTTAAGTCTATTGAATTCAACAGTTCGATATGATTACAAGTACAACTTGAATTGAAATCGAATTGAATTATCTCGAATTTTTATTCAAAATCAAAATCTAATCAAATTGAATAAAAATCAAATCTTAATTATCTTAGTTCGGCTCAATAATCTCTTTAAATGAAATATTTGTTTCTTATAACATATAATTTTTTTTTCAATCCTGAAATAGAGAGCTCAAAGAATATAATTAGCTACATTCGATTTAAAAGTTAACTCATCGGTATTTATGACGAAAATTCTTGCCCGTGCCAAATGGAACTTACTTAAATTGGTGAAAATCCACGTTTAATAGTGAATAGTTTTTTAAATCATCACTAATAAAGAAATTTTCACCTCTAAATATGTGTTTTCACCATTAAACTTGGAGCTGGCTAACGTTATCAATATCAAAAAGAAATTTCGATCTTTGGGAAGGTTAGGGGCTACGGATGAGTTTGGTTTTTTTTTTTTCAAAAAAAATAGAAATGATATTTGGTAAAAACAAAAGTAATTCGAGCAAGAGTTAGTTTGACATTGTTGTAGCTTTTTAAAACTCGATTTTAGAAATTGGTTTTAAAATCTGCTTAAGAATATTGTTTGGTAAAAAAAAAAGATTAAAAGTTGATTTTGAAAATAATATGTGTTTCATAAATTATTGGTTAAAGTGCTTAAATTATATATATTTATCAATTTAGATATGATAAAATATTGTTGAGAGAACAAATAAATTTTAATTGATTATAATAATTAATAAAGTTAAATAGCGAGAAAAAAAAAGTTAAAACAACTTTAAAAAGAAAAAAAAAATAAACCAACTTGGGCTGTTTATTTCACCTCTATTTTTTTTTTTTAATTAAAAATAAATAAAAGCATCCAAAAAAAAAAGCAATCCCAAATTGATATGCTTTTGAAAGCTCTTTAGTATTTTTTTTTTATTAAATATCATTAATATACTTTGTTTTTTGTATTATTATACAAATTTAAATCTATTTCAATTCCTTAATAATATCTAAAATAATCATTTTACTCAAATTAATTATTTACCAAACACCTAATATTTAAAAATCAACTATTATATTAAATTTTACAAAATATCATTCTAAAATAATTTAAAAAATTTAATTTTTTAAAATGACAACAATATCAAACCGACTCTTAATTATAAAAATTCAGTTATAATACAAATCTACTATCATTATCTCATATTCGTACGGTGTTCATACTTTTAACTAGTCACTTATTTTAAAAAGCACAACAAACCCGAAAAAAGTTAAGAGAAGCAAGTCATACAACCACCAACGATAATTCAAAACATTAAATGACGGGACACGAATTAAAGAATCAGCAAACTCCAACATTCATTCATACACGACTAACTTTTTTAGTTGTCCGAAATGGAATCGAGACGTGTATAAATGACAATTTAATGTGTTGTCCACAATTTCTTTCACCCAATACGCGGAAATTTGCGAACCCAACGCGTCAATTCCAAATTGAAAGTGCTGACTTTGATTGTTCATCTTTTTTTTTTTTGGGCTTATAATCCAATTAGGAAATAGGGAAAAAAGGTCGGTGTTTTTAAGCGTGCCGTATTAATTGTTTTTTCTTGTCGTTTTGATTGATTGATTGAAACGGTTTCTTCTATATAAACGCCTCTTTTCCTTCAGTTTTTCTCTTCCGATTTCTGGGTTTTCTCTTCGATCTGGTAATGTGCATTTCTCTTGATGATTTTATATGTTTTTTTGGTTGTTTTGTAGTGATATTTGGTTGAATGTTGGGTTTTGGTTAGTGGGTTTATTTTGATTTGGGATTTGTTTGATGGATTGTTAGGGTTTTTGAAGGAAGTTAATGGGTTTAAGCTTTGCATTATTGTTAAGGGTAGGATTTTGTTGTTGTAATGAAGCGTTGGTGTTGTTTAAGTGTTTTGATTATTTGCATGTGAAGGGAAATTGGGGGATTTTGGTTTGGTTAAGTGTTTGATTCACAAAAAATTTGCATTCTGGTTTCTAATTTGTTCAAGGGTTTGATTTTCAGAAAATGGGTAATTTTAGTTTGAATGAGTGTTTGATTTTCATAAAATGGGTATTCTGACTTCAAATTTGTTGAAGGGTTTGATTTTCAGAAAATGGGTAATTTTAGTTTGGATGATTGTTTGATTTTCATAAATTGGCCATTCTGACTTCAGATTTGTTTAAGTGTTTGATTTTTAGGAAATGGGCAAATGTTAGATTCTGATTAAGTTCTTGTTTGCTTTTGGAATTATGTTTGGTGGCAGATTATAAATTTGAGTGATTTCCATTTTCATTAATGTTTTGTTCAAGGCCGAATGGGAATGATTGTTGTTGTGCTGATGGTGGTGTTAACTGCTATCTTGATTTTCAAAAAAATGGGCAAGTTTAGATTACAATTAAGTTCTTATATTGCTTTTAAAGTATGTTGTCCATTTAATATTCTGTGTTGTTTTTTTATTCAGATTGTCGAATCAGAGAAAGACTTATTTTTTACCACTTGTGTTTGTTTGTACTTGTCTTCAGAATTGTCGTTTTCTTATTGGTTGATCAACGTGGAATAAAAATGGAATTTGAAGAGGCTAAGAACAACTACGATGTGCTTCTGTTTGGTAATCCATAGGGCTAATTATATTTTTATCCAAAATTCGACTGACATTGAATGGGATTACTAGATTCGCTTATTTTGTTTATAATTATCAGATTTGGATGATACCCTGTATCCTCTGTGCTCTGGTTTATCAGCACATGTCACCAAGAACATTCAAGGTAATGCATTCATTACCGTCTAATTCCTAGACACTCGTCTGAGTACTTGCCATTATTAAAATATTTTACTTGTTTTTGATGCTGTTTTCAAGAATATATGCTTCAAAAGCTTGGCATAGAGGAGAAAAAAGTCCCCGAATTGTGTTATTCATTGTACAAGGAGTATGGAACGACTATGGCTGGTCTTAGGGTATGGTTCCAAGTATTTGTGACTCAATATTTTGTTCCGAAAATGTTTGTTCATGAGTTTCATTAACATAATTATCTGTCTTCTCTTTTCCTTTTTCCAAGCTATCGGTTATTGCTTTGATTAACATAATTATCTGTCTCTTTTCCTTTTTCCAGGCTATCGGTTATTGCTTTGATTATGATGAATTCCATAGGTAGTAATCCACCCCTTTCATCTGTTTCCCATTTTCTTTTCCTCGAGGAAAAAGTTGTGATCTTTATGTCTTTCATTTATTTCACACAGTTTTGTTCACGGGAGACTTCCTTATGAGATGCTAAAACCCGATCCTGTTTTAAGGAGTCTGTTACTTAGCCTTCCTATTCGGAAAGTTGTAAGTTATTTTCTCCGTTCCTTTCTTCCTTCTTTTCTTTGTGTGAAATATTGTCAAAGCATTTTTTCTTATACAGATGTATTGTGTATAGATTTTTACAAATGCAGATAAGACTCATGCATCAAGAGTGCTTAGCAGGCTCGGGTTGGAGGACTGCTTTGAAGGTGTTATAGCTTTTGAGACTCTAAATTCGGTCATTGGAGGCAATGTTCATGTTGATGATGACGAAACCAAGGCGAGAGATTCAGAACAAAGTCCCATTACGAGCACTGGAATTTATGATATTGATGCTTACTTTGCTCAACCTAATTCTGGTTTAGTACCTCCAAAAACCCCAGTTGTATGCAAACCGTTTGAATATGCTTTCGAACAAGTTTTCAAGTTAGCAAATATCAACCCTAAAAAAACTGTGAGGCCTTAAATTGGTTCAACCATGTTGTTTCATGTTCTATCATATTGTTCTTTTCCTAATAATATGAATCTTTTCCAGTTGTTCTTTGATGATAGCATCCGTAACATTCAGACCGGGAAAATTATGGGCCTCCACACCGTATTGGTAAGCCACTGCTAACCAAACTCGTTCAAATGATTTCTTTTTCTAACCAATTATGTGTATCCTTGGTTCAGGTGGGCACGTCTCATCGGTCTAAAGGTGTAGATTACGCGCTAGAGAGCATCCACAGTATCAAGGAAGCGTTACCAGAGCTTTGTGCTACTGATGAGAAGTCTGAAAGCGTCATGTATTCAGAGATGGTTGCAATTGAAACATCTGTGCGAGCTTAGTTTAACGACAGCCCGCAATGACTAAGACGGGTTTTAGGCTTTTTAACAGTCGTTTGTATCTATTAGAGTATTTGTCTATCTGAATCTCTAATATGAATTTACTGACAATAAAATGAATATGTTCTGATTATATGAGCTTCCTGTATTGCATATTATTGTTGTTTATAGATATTATACATCCATTTTGGGTCGGATGGATAATGGCATGACTATTGTGCATTAAAACCTGCGTAAGAACAGTTTGTAACCTTATTATTGAATGCACCATACTAGACAGCCCCCGAATTTACACGTGTTTAGCCACAGCATTCATCAAGTTCTAAGCAAATACTTAAAAAGAAAAAAAAAAAACAAAAGGAAGAGTTATTATTGAATTGGGTAAAGATACAGCACTGAAATTCTTTGTAATGTTCACAAATTGGTTGAATGGATTCACTCATCAATGATTGAATATGAACTGTAAGCAGCTATGAGAAGTTGAAGGCCAAAGAACTATAATATAAATTTCGATACGATGTTTAAATATTCACCAATTTGTGTAATCCAAATAAATAAATACAAACTGTACAGCAATTGAAAAAAGAATAATGAAGAATGGTCAAAACCTTATTTCGACTCTATTTTATGTCCCAAAAAGGATTAATGGACTGAAAGTTCACACCAACAATCAGTCTTTTAAGGAGTACTTTTTACCCGTAAAAGCTTGAAACTTTGGTTCTTCTATCTTCTTTGGGGCCTCTTGAGCGTTGTTCTTTGGAGTAGCCTACATTACAAATATATTACATAACGCTGAGTTATAATGTATATTGGAATAGATAGAGATTGATCGGAAGATTACTATGAGTGACATACTTTTGAAGTTTCTTTGGTCGAATGGTTAGTATTTGAGCCAAACAAAAGCTTTCCGGGACGATGTGCATTTGGCTTTGATGACTTCAAATCCTTTGTTTCACTAGCAGCCTCCAGGTGGTGCTGTTTAAGTACTGGAGAGGAAGATGGTGCAGTTGATTGTGTCGAGGGCTTTCCATCCAAGCGTCTTGCTGAACCAGAGAATGAGTTGATCTTGGCTATTTTTTCAGGTGGCATTTCTCGATCTGAAAGATATAAAACCAAACCATAAATTAAGTACATTACAAATGAGAAACAGAAACAAGTTCTTTCAGAAAGAAACCTTCCGGTGATGTCTTGCTAGGCGGAGGAGAATGAGGGCGTTTCTCGGGTTCTTTATAATCAAGAGGTGGAGCAAAATCTACTTCACAGTCTGTTTCAATAATACTAATTGCAGCGGAAGGTTTTGTCTCAACTATATCAATGTAATACTTCTTATTGTTATACGGTACCATGATAGTGTCACCAGAGGTTAAACACGAGTAATTCCTCAATGTAGTCTCCAGGCTGAAATTGGACATAAGAATTAAGTAAGTAAATGGAGATAATATTGCTTGAAAGAAACGGCAGCGCTATAATCTCACATTGCTTTGGGATTGGAAACATCTAAGAAGTCTTTGGTATGAGGTTGAAGCTTCACGAATGTTCCCTTTGCTAGACTGGCATTTTTTACTTGAACGATATCTCCCTCTTGCAGAAGCATGTTTTCCATCATCTAAGGTGTCAAACAAAACAGATGGAATAAGATGGCGAGCCATTGATTGATCATCAAAGTCACCACAATTGAGAAAGAACTCCTACCCAATATGGTAAATAGATAAGGCCTTCGTCTGCAATGAATTCTAGTACCCCACAATGAGTAACTCGTCCAGCAGAAGAATTACTGAGTTCAAATAACATTGGATAGTCGACATGTAATGATGCTGGGGGGAAAAAGTTTCTTGTTTCAGTTTACATTGTGCAATTAATAGATTCAGGACTAAAAAAGAGTCCCCTAACATATTCTAGAAAATGACAAGCAGAGATTGATCTGCGTACCAAGTCGATCGAGAGCTGATGGAGGCATAATAACTAAAAGCAAGATGAAAAAGAATAGTTATTCCATATTGAATCCTTGAATCCATATAAGATTTGAAAAGGTTGTAAGTTATAAAACACAATCCCGTGGAGAAGATAAACTTACTTTTATCACCCTTTTCCAGATGTGGCTGTAAGAAGTTAAAGAAACTAGTATGAATTAGTCGAGAACCATATCTAACTAAAGCATAAAGATCAAACTAAACTATGGGAATGCTGCAAATAATTTGGTTTTCGACCAATGCCCTCTTCAGTTACATATTAACTAATGTCAGTAAAAAACATAATCACCGCTGAGCAATAAGACAAGTCTACCGTTCAAACACCAGTACTCGTGTATGATTTGAAGAAACTAGATCTGATATGAAATCAGACAAACAGATCAAATTAAACTATGTGAATAGTCGTAATACATTTGATCATTAACCAATTGCTTCTTTTGCTGTGTATGAATTCCGTAATGTTAATAAAAAAACATGTTTCACTAAGCAATTAGCGAAGAACTAAAGCTAATGGTTGACTCCTACAGCTGAAATACCAGTACTTGGGCTTGTGCTTTACAAGAGCTATACAAACATAAAAATTGTCAGATTATTGGGATCTTTAAAGAATGACCTTTTCAATGAAAGAGACAGGGTAACAACGATAACTGTGTTGAAATAATGAATCACTTTGATCTTCATGAGCCTGCAATAATCAAAACAAACTGTTGAGGAACTACATTGAGGCTTTGACCATTCCAACAAACACACAATATTAAGTAACCAAGAAGTTAACGAGTCCGAGAACCACCAATGTTTCCAATATACGGTCTGTGTTTTGAAACACAATTCAACCCACACGAACAAGTCATCCCATTCCCAAATCACATATCTTTGTACCCCAACAAAACACGAAACAATTTACTCACTACCCAATACTTTTGCACTAAACAAACAAACACATTGTTCAAGTTTACATTTTTATAAATCAATCAAACACATACCATGATGAATGAGTTAATAATAGCTTCCACCCACTGTAAAATCACTGACAATCTGTCAGAAAAACAACATAAAAGGTAAGAAAATCAGCATCTAAACACAAAACCCAATCTACACAAACAAGCAATCAAACCAAAACAGCTAATTAGGGAATACACTAAATACCCACAAAATCGTATCTCATCGACAAATAATCGAACACTAAATACGCAACCCAGATACACCCAATTCAGCATTAACCCACTAATTCAATTCAAACAAAGAAAACACCCAAATAATCAAATCATTAAACAGATGAAATTACAGTTCATGAAAGGTAAAGTTACAGATGATCCAATGAAATCAACCTCTGGGTTTGTGATGGATGATAAAGCTGATGACGATGATGCAGTAATTTGAGTGAGAGTTGGAAGCTTTTATAGGTTAAAGATGGAGTCTACCGTAATACCGTGCATTGTACCGTACTCTAAATTATCTAAACTCGGGTCGGGTTTTAAATTGAAATTAAAATTTGTCATTTTAGTGTTGGGTAACAAAATTATAATATTGGAAATTAATGTTTAATAATTTGACTTATGCTATATACATAATTTAAGTGGTATCTCAACTACTGAACTTATAATATATCTAAATACCTAATTAATCGTGCATATTTTTTAAATTAAAAAATAAATCAATTTTATATTTTTATTATAAATTTCTCTTTTTGGAAAAAAAATATTCTTATAATTTATGAAAAGAATTTAATTTTTTAAGTTTTTAAGAATGTACTTTTTAATTGCTAATTTTAAATTTTTGTATATTTTAATTTTAATTGTCCCATTAATATTACAAAAAAATCATAAATAAAACAATTATTTAAGAAATTTTAAATAATACACACATAAATAATTGGCGAAAAGAAAGATTTCCCTTCAATATTTTGTACTCTCAACCCAAGCCCCTTTCAGCCCACTAGAACTTCGGCCCATTAAAACATAGGCCCATATGAAGCCCTAATCATGAAGCACAATTTCTATTTCCAAAAATTGAAATTGTGAGCAAAATTCTCAAAACCCAACCCTCGAAGATCTCTGGAAATTTTTTGGTTACGTTTGCGAAATAAAAGCTTACCTTTTTGTTTGTTGCAGAGTGAAGAGTGTTAATAAGAACACAGCGATTTCAATTGTTGTTTGGATAAATTTTCAGGCGCTATAATGGCGAAACGTGAACTTTCCAGCACTTTGAGGAACTTGAAGGTAAGGCAGGGAGCGAAAAATAATCTTTTAGATGCATTTTCTTTGAATTTAATGAATGTGTGAATTGGGTCTTTCTTATGGGTTTACGGATATTTATTTTGGGTAGTTTCGATATGAATCTTCATTGCTTCACAGTTCATGCAAAGGGCAACTCAGAGAGAGGAGCAAACTAAGAAGGAAGAAGAGGTGAAACCTGTTGAGAATTTGTTTCCTTCTGGTATTAAGACAAAGTGGTACTTTTCTTTCTTTTTCCATTAGTTGGTAATTATAAATTTTGAAGGATTTCACACTGATTTGTTTAATGAATTGTTGTTTGTTTGGGAGTCAATAGTTATTGTGAGTTTGATTTGCTTTATCTGGTCAGACGATGGCTACCTACTAAGGCATAGTTATATCACTAGAATGTTGAATTTTTTTTGCTCTATGAATTTTAGTTTCGAAAAAAACTTATTATCTGATAATTTGAGAGTTAGGAGTTCTTGGTTCCGATTATGGTCCTATGTATCCTTGCACCCTAATGTTAAGGTATCACATTGAAGTGTATCTTTGCCTAACTGGCTTTAATGTGAAGAACGAATATCCTTATGGTTTGCTTTTCAAAATTAGTACTATGGAATATGATACTTAGATCTCTATGACTCAAGTACAACAACCTAATATATCAATTTGATACGGGTTCTCATATTGCATTTTTTGTGTACTTGTATTTTTCATTATGTTCGTCTACAAAGCATTGTCATAAATTAGGGGTTTTTACTGGTTCCAAATGTCTGGTACTAGAGGATGGTTTATCTATGCTAATGGCTTGCTTTATGCTCCAAAAGTAGCATGCATTTGCAATATTAATAGTAGCCTAGGTGGTATCTAAATGTCTAATAGTCAGCCCCATAACTGGTTTCGGTCTTGCTATAGTGGTCAATCATCCATAATTACTTGCACTAGAACTAGTATTCTTTCTGTAAAAAAGCATATTGTGGATTGTCTCATTCAACCTAGGTGTTATTAAATTCTCCAATAATCTTCCCCAGGTATGGTTGTGTGAGCACAAAAGTTATGTCAAGTTGTTGATTTTATAAATGACTTTGTATATGAAACCAAAGCGGGTGTTGTGCTATGTTGGGGGTGTGGAGAAATATAGAATCTAAGTGTTTTAGGTTAGGTAAGAATAGACAAATATATGGTTAGAATGTAACTTTAGTAATATTAGAAGAATAGATGAGTGTTATATATAATTGGATAAGATGGACTTAAGAATGAGTTTTCCCAGTATATTCGAACAAAGACTGATTATACAATATCACATTGATGAGGATGTTAATCATCAATTCCAGCAGGTTCTGTGAAAGGGAAGGTTGTTTCAAGTTTGTTGTGTGTGTATCTCAGCAAAGTTTTATAGAAGTGTATAGAGGCGTACTACGTTTTATGGTTCAAAGTGTTGGGTTAATAAGACTCAGTATCTCATAAAATGCGTGTAGTTGAAATACGAATATTAGGCAGGTGTTTTCTTACATAGAGATAATGTAATAAGATATGAAAATATTCGTCGAAGGATGAGGTGACACCAATGGAGGAGAAGATAAGAGAAAGTTGTTTGGCCGTCTTTTGTGTTTATGCCTTTGGATGCCTCAGTAAGAATGCATGATTTGTTTTATGTGAATGAAACTAAGATCGGTAATAATGAATCGAAACAATTAGGGAAGTAGTAGTTAGTAAAACGTAATTACGAAA
>JAYMTB010001918.1:0-10102 GCA_036897585.1 Francoa sonchifolia | reverse complement strand
GAAACAAACCCAAACCCTCTTGAACGCCCAGTCTTCTGATCCCACATAACTCTTGCATCTCTAAGAACAAACATAAAAGAGATAAGGAGACCAGCACAATGTTGTAAGAATTAGGAAAACGTGGATTAATTTCTCTTGAATTAAAAATTTTCCACCTCCATAAATTGAAAAGAGACAGAATTTGTAATTCAAAACTTTAGAGAAGGATTTTAAAGCAATGAAACTCACGAACAACTGGAATAAACCGAAAAGCATGCGAACAATGTTGCATCTGTAACCTCGGGGCTAAGATCACCAACAAAAATGTTGAAGTGACCTGCATACATCGTAAAGGAATCATACATTGCCCATGCTATTAATGCCAAGCATCATAGAATAAAAAAAAAACAAGCAAGTAAGGTGAATCAACCTGATGTGTCCTCCCTCTGACCGCTGGCATAAGCCCAATTCACTTTAATAGGCTGCCCAAATCTGCAAATGACAAGATAAGATGTCGGAAAATTGAAGTTCAAATTTACATTACATTGCTAAGAATTCTGCTTACAGGTGTCTTCCATTAAGAGACAATATAGCAAGAGAAGCACATCTCCGATCAAAGTAGTGAACAAACCCATAGGATGACTACATATAACAGAAACAATCAACATGAAAGTAAGACAGTTTGAACTGAAAAAACATTTACAATATAGATCACTAATAAAGCACAGAAAATATTGTTCCAATCAGTATTACAAACTCATACAACTGCACAATTGTGCATGTACAGTACCTTCTCCTTTCTTATAAGCTTGCAGCCTTCAACAGGGCCGGTGCTTGCAAATACTTCTTGAAGAAGTGGCTCGGTTACTTGAGTATGAATGTTTCCCACGTACCTGCATTTTCTCAGAAATACAAGAAAAACTACACCATTTACAAAAATCGAGGAAAAGTAGAAAACTAAGAAATACTATAACTACACGTATTCACCCTCAATTTCAAAATTAAAGATATAGCATACACATAGTCTCGTATATTTAGCATTACGTAAAGGCTCTAGATGTTATGTATAGTGAGTAGTACAACAATGATAGAATAAATTTCTCGAAAGCAATCATTTATATTCATTAGAGAGAAAGCATATGTAAAAAATACACTTAAAAAGTAAGAGCTATCTTTAACGAGTAAAAAAGACTACAACAATTTAAGGGTAAGAAAGATGTGGAATGACAGTTGCACATTCATTGAGGTCAAACAATGAACAACAGGCAAAAGGAAGCGCACAAAATAAAAAAGGAAAAATGTCTAGACAAACACTCACACACTGCGGCAAGTACTTGGATCAAAACCAGGAGGCAGATTTCCACTTGGGATTGGCTCAATCTGCAAAAACAAAATGTGAAAAAGAAAAGAAAAGGGGGAAAAAAAAGTACTAAATAATGACAAAGTAATTGAAAAGTTCCTACTTCTACCCACACATCAAGAGTAATTCAACGAATTCAACCCTAACAGAAAATTTTCAGAGGCTATCTATAACTACACTTAAGAAATACAAACAAGGCACTTTAGAGGAAAAAACTCTAAGTTGCTCATAAGCACTTTCCTTTTGAGGTGAATGAGTCATGAGAAAATGGGATCTTTAGAGGATAAGGCGTTATTATTAGGAGCTAAAGATGGTGTTCGTAACAGTTGTTTAGTTGGTAGCCTTATTTTCTTTTGCATGCTTGAATAGTCTTACTTTTAGAAATTAATCTCATTTTCTGGTTTCCTTTGTGTATACACTAAGTGATACGTAAATGAGTGTCGAGACCTGATGCACTTTATAAACTCAACAAAAGCAAAGGTTTAGCAAAAGTAAAGCTTTTTTCAGTTTTATCGCAAACTTTGGCATTTTTCACAAAATATGTGAAAAAATACGGAATTTTTAGAATTCGTACTTCAACTCACAAACACTCATTGAATTAGGAAAAAACTGAGTTCGTAAGTTTCGTGACACAAAGCTACAAATTCAGTGTATAATCATAACTTCAAGACACAAATTCAGAAGTGTGGTAGCTAGAATCATATATTACGAAAAGCATCAGATTGTGCAATAAAACTCAAAAGTACAGTACTTTGGCAAAAAAGAATCCCAACAAAAAGCTCCCAAAACAAACACAAATCACTTATCTTCAAAACATCCTCAATTGATCCAAGCAATACAAACATAACAAGTAAAACCATTAACCACAAGAACCAAGAATTAAAAACAAAAAGAAACCAAACCCTAGCTCTATCAATCAAAAACCTAGGTTTTCACAATCAAATCCAACACAAACACAAAAACACCACAAAGATCAATCCAATCTAACAAAATTCCAACTAAAACAATGATCAATGAACAAAAAACGAAAATAATCGAGGGTCGAACCTGAGGAGGAGCTAAAAGGCCAGGATGATAAAGAGATTGTTGCTGGAGCAGCGCTTGTTGCATCAAAGCTTGTTGTTGCTGCTTCAGCCTCTGTTGCTGCATTCTGTAGGTGAATTATCCGTCAAAATCTTCCGATTTCGCTTGATTCACCGATGAATGAAAAATGTTTAGGGTTTGATGGGTTCGAATTTTGGAGAGAGCGGAGAGAATTTCAGCTCATTGCATACAAGCTAAAGATGGATCATTTCGGAGAAGAGTTTTGATAATCTCACCGCCCTTGCCGTATACTTTTGTCACAGGCCAATCATATATTTTTCTTAAAAATTTAAAACTTATTTATGTGATTTATTTCATTCCAAATATTCATAGTTTTATTAGAAAAATAATTGTTATTTAGAATCTTTATTTAAATAATGTTTTATTTAATTTACGATAACACTAGAAAAATCTTTCGTGAATCTAAATCGCTAACGAATCCTAAGAATTATTAAAAAATCGAGACTGATCAAACATATCTGTGAATCGAAGCATTACTACATAGTATTTCAGAGACTCCCGATGAAAAAGAGTTTTTCGATCAACTTTCCCCCAAATAGTTTCGAAATTTGGCAATTCCCCGAAATAGATCGCTAAACGAATTCTAAGAATGATTAAAAAATTAATCAAATTCGTATTTACACGAATCGAGACTGATCAAACATATATGTGAATCAAAGCTTAACTATATAGTATTTCAGAGACTACCGATGAAAAAAAGCTTTTCGATCAAATTTGGCAATTTTCCGAAATAGATCGCTAAACAAATTCTAAGAACTATTAAAAAATGAATCAAAACCGTGCTGCCAAACATATCTGTGAATCAAAGCTTAACTATACAGTATTTTAAGAGACTACCGATGAAAAATAGCTTTTCGATCAACTTTCCCACAAATAGTTTCGGAATTAGGCAATTACCCTAAATTGGTCGAGTTGAATTCAACAAAGTTATCGACTAATCTAATACAAAAATTTGTTCATCATCATAATACACAATACATATATGCAATGAAATAAACAACAAAAATCACATTACATAAGTTCACAAATTTTTTAAGTGTTATAATTCATAATATTTAAAATTAAAATAATAATAATAATAATTAATTACAAACTAAACATAATTAGCTTTTCTTCACCATAACTTGAGTTCAACCTTGTTATCACATTGATCTTCAAAATCCATCCATGGCTTAGTGCTTTCTCCGGCGGAAACTCCGGTGCAAGCTCCGGCGGTGTTCTTAGTTTGGTATGGTGCTCTTGCAGCAATCCTAATAATAATAAAAAACCAAGAAATTTATTCAATATATAATTTTTAAGAGAAATTAAATATTTAAATTTTGTTTAAGAAAAATTGTTACCTATCTTTCCTCTTGGCGAAAAATCGTTGAAGCGAAGCTGTTCTTGTCAATGGAAAATCTGAAACATTTTTGCATGTAGTATTCAGTACATATTCTCGAATATATGAATTCTAATATCATTTGTAACGATTCAAATTTATGTGGTAGTTTAGTATTGAACTACCGATTGATCCAAAAAAACTTAAATTATTAGATAATGAGTCCAATATGTATATATCTAACATTTATTCTCACACGAGATTCAAATTTATGTGTTAGCTTATTTATGAACTATCGATTGACCCAAAAATCTTAAATTATTAGGTAATGAGTCTCATATATGTATATCTAACTCTCATCCTCACGTGAAAGCCGAAAATTTTGTCTAACACTCTCTCTCACGCGAGATCCAGATTTATGTGTTAGTTTACTGTAAACCCAAAAACTTAAATTATTAGGTAATAGGTATATCTAACCCTCCCCTTCGAAAGCCGAAAATTTCCCTCACACTTAAAAGCGTGACAATTAGAGATTAAAACATGATCGATCTTGTTGAACTACGGATTGACCCTCATAACTTAGCAAGTTGAGATAGTATAATTACCGTAAAGAATAGCTTGAGATCTGTGTGGATGAGATTCATATGAAGAATTATTTCCAGATCCGGCGAAGGAAGCAATATTTTGTTCATCACCGGAAAACCCACCGGAGCTAGCCAAATTTATAATCTCCGCCGCCTTATTCGCCGGAAACTCGTTAAAAACCATAACTTTTCCACCATAAAATATAGTCATCTGACCACTTCCACTTCCACCTCCGACCTCTGCCGCCGCCAACGGTTTCCTCCGATCTGACAAGAAATCTATGGTCGCCGGAATCTGTTTTTCACCTGAAGTTTTTCCGACCAAAGGAATAAAAAAATTCGAATTTTCCCACCAACCAAACAAATAAATTAACAAAAATATGAAATAAAAATTACCTTTTGATTCCGAGTTTCGATTTTCCTTCAAATATTGGCTCAGTAAATCACATGTTTGAGCAAACTTTGATTTTTCCGGTGACATGATTTTGTAATTTCTCCGGCGGAAGCTTTGAATCTGATTTTTCTAATTTGGGAATTACTTGTGAGAAACATTTGAGATATAATATGGACGATGAGAATTTTGAACACGTGTTTTTAATTGGTTGAAAAGGTAGTTTGAATATTATTATTTCTTTTAAAGCACGTTTTTTTTTTGTTTAATAATTTTAAAGTCAATGGGGACTTAGAATGGTAATGTGTCTTGTTTTTTCCATTTGGTTTTATAAATGATATGAAATGATTTAGACTAATATAAAGTTTTTTCGATTTAATGATGGTCGAGTCATTAGGCACGAAAAATGTTAGAAATGAACTATAAAATATGTAATTTTAAGATCTAATTCTTTTTTGTTGAACTATTGATTGACCAAAAAACTAAAACTGTGAGGTAATTGGTCCAATATGTATATCTAACACTCTCTCTCACAAGAAAGCGTAAAATATTTTTCGGCTTGAAATATGGACTAACCTAGTATTACTTTGAAATTGACATTTTCAATGGTCTTACCAAATACAATGCGTGTAACATTAGATGTTTTTCGCCTTGAAACGATGATTTTATGGTTGGGGGTAAAGTTGTAATATTACGGCGGGTACGGGTGCTTCAATTTCTTCGTGGCCGACCGAATTAGGTGGGGCCCACAACCTACCAAAATTTATAGAAACAAGTTGATGCACGTTTCTTTTTGGCAGGCAGACTTGTATTAGCCACGTGTTAAACATTGATGTACATTTTGGTAATTTCCCTTTCTTGGACACGTGGCTGAATACTACTGCAAGTTTGTTCGGTCTCTACCTAGTAGGTTCGTCGAGGAATATTTGCTTTGACCGTATTTACCATGCTATAAACTGCCATATTTATTTTGAGAATGTACAGTATTATTCGAGACAAACATGTATTAATTGATATGACTGATTCATTTGCAAAATTTTTGATATTCTGATGCATATATTGATACATTTCGATTCAAACAAACATATCTGAGTTCGGTGAAATAAAAATGACATATGTTCATGTCGTTTCGTATTTATACGACTTTTAATTATTTTGAGAATGCACGGTATTATCCGAGACAAGCATGTATTGCTTGATATCTGATAATAACCGGCTGATTCATTAGCAAAATTTCTGATATTCTGATGCATATACTAATACATTTCGGTTCAAACAAACATATATGATACAAGAAAGTACTCTCACATGAATTTCGTGAAATAAAAATAACATATTTTCATGTCGTTTCGTATATATACGATTTTTAATTATTTTGAAAATGTCCAGTATTATCCAAGACAAGCATGTATTACTTGATATCTGATAATCAACGGTTGATTCATTAGCAAAAAAATTTACATTATGATGCATATACTGATATGTTTCGGTTCAAACAAACATATCTTATACAAGAAAGTACTCTCATCTGAATTTCGTGAAATAAAAATGGCATATTTTCATGTCGTTACATATATATATGATTTTTAAAGTTTAGTATAACACTATACTTGTACAATATGGTAATAGGTTATGATAATATAGACATAATATTGTAGGGTAATATTTTTATTTTAATTATAGGCAATTAAAATGTGGGATAAAATATATTTGAGCCAAATGATTAGGTAAGAAAGGTGGCTGCAAGAAATTCAATATTCAAACCACCCCACCAAGTTATTCAAATTAGACCAACCCTTACTAACTAACCCATATCTCTAAAGTCCTTAACCATGGTTTCTTTCTTATGAAAACTCGGTCAATTTTACGTCTACACTAAATTTGATTATAATAAATGGGATAGTCCTCGTTTTAGAATCGAACTCTTTTAGTCTCGCCAAATAATAGTATAAGTCGCTTACACTGCATCAAATGAAGTAGTATGACTCTAAAGAGATATGAGCTTAAGAGATCAGGGTGGAGAATTCTCACATTTATTACTAAATCACCGAAAGATATCCACTGTTTCAGTTAAATTTGAACATATTGCGCTTAGTTTCTACATTATTCTAGTTTGGAATCAACAGTTATCGGTTCAGTTTCAAAACTTCGTCTACAATAAACTGTTGAACTACCGATTGACCCAAAAGCTTAAGCTGTTAGGTAATGGGCCCAATATGTATATCTTAACACTCCCCTTCACGCGAAAGCTTGAACTGAAACTTGAATCAAACCAAAAAAATCAAATGCGAGAGATCGAGAATGACAAGAACAAAGTGATCGTTTCTTATTCATTCTCTATAAAATCATAGTTTTGATTAATTTTTCGAATTCACATAGAAAATTTTAATATGTTATAAACAAAGTATGTTTAAACTTTAAAAAATTAAATTAATAAAATTGATTTAAAACTACTGATATTGAGTTCAATTCTGAATCAGCTCGAACACCAATTACACAATAAACCTTCAAAAAACTTCGTACTAAACGTGCATTTCTCGTTTAATTGATCTCATTCTCGCTAAATTATGAGTCCACACGACAAAAGAAAAACTAAATAAAAACAATTTCTTAAAAATAAATAAAAAACCAACGGTAATAACGGTAATTCAAACATGAACCAACGGTTCTCTTTCACTCTGCAAAAAAACACCAACCATGATAAAATCTCATAACCATTCATCCCTCTCATTTTCCGCCGTCTAATGGCCACTGCCGCCGCCGCCACCTTAGACAATCTCCGCCGCCCCATAACCTTCCTTACCCTCCTTCTCCTTTTTTCCGATCACCTCCCCTGTAAACGAATCCGATGCTCTGTTGGAACTCAAGAATTCATTGGCAAACACCGAAGCCCTCAATTCATGGACTCCAGATTCGACACCGTGTGGCGAAAAGGGGAATTGGGATGGATTGATTTGCGATGATGAAAGAAATGTGATCGGCATTCATATCGGAAAAATGGGATTATCCGGTGAGATAAAGATTGAAGCCTTGGAAAAACTTCCGAATCTTCGGACGCTTTACTTTGTTCGAAACTCTTTCTCCGGTTCAATACCGGAGTTTAATCGCCTCGGTGCTTTAAAAGCTGTTTACTTGTCGGAAAATCAGTTTTCCGGCGAGATTTTGCCGGGGTTTTTTGAAAAAATGGGATCTTTGAAAAAATTGTATCTTGATCATAATAATTTTTCGGGGATAATTCCGATGTCATTACAGAATTTGGATAGTTTGATTGAATTACATTTGGAGAACAATAGGCTTAATGGTGAAATTCCTTCTATTGATAAACCAACATTGGTGTCATTTAATGTTTCGAATAACGAATTGGAAGGGGAAATTCCGGGAAGTTTAGCGCGATTTGAGGCGAACTGTTTTACGGGGAATGTTGGTTTATGTGGGGAGACAATTGAGAAAATTTGTGAAGAGAAGGTAGAGTTGCAATTAGGACTAAAAAGGAGCAGTGATATCGAAACCACGAGGAATGAGACTGAGGATAATACAATTTACATGGCTGGTGGAATTACATTAGGCGCGATGGTGATTATAATCGCGATTGTGTTAATAGTTAAAAGAATTAGGAAAAGAAGCTATGAGATTGAGAAAAGTATGAAGGAGTATGGCCATGATGAGGCCATTGAGGTACATGTGAATTTGACACATAAAGTGTCGAATCATGGTACTAAATGTGGGTTAGGTGAACTTGTGATTGTAAATGGCGAAAAGGGTGCTTTTGGGTTACCGGATTTAATGTCGGCTGCTGCTGAAATGCTAGGGAGTGGCGGGTTAGGATCATCGTATAAGGCGACAATGTTGAATGGTGTAGCTGTGGCTGTTAAAAGAATGAAAGAAATGGATGGATTGAGTAAAGATGAATTCGAGTTGCATATCAAAAGGCTAGGAAAATTAAGGCATCCTAATGTGCTAACACCCTTAGCATTTCATTATAGGAATGATGAAAAATTACTAGTTTCCGAGTTTATACCAAAGGGAAATCTACTTCATTTATTACACGGTAAGACAAGGTCTGAACTGAGTCTAAACGAGTTTAATTTTGTGTATATTCATAACCCTTTTGTCACATTATGTTTAGGTGATCGAGGGAAGTCACACGCGGACTTAAATTGGCCTACACGGTTAAAGATTGTACGAGGAATTGCATGTGGAATGGGGTATTTGCATAGTGAGCTAAGTTCATGTGATTTGCCACATGGGAATTTGAAATCGAGTAATGTACTAATAGGAAATGATTATGAGCCATTATTTGTTGGATACGGGTTTAGTTCATTGATTAGTAGTGCTAATCCTGCGATGAAATTGTCGGGTTATAAGGCACCAGAAGTCGCGGAAAATGGTGAAGTGACACCAAAATGTGATGTGTATTGTTTAGGAATTATAATCCTAGAAGTCCTAACAAGTAAAGATCCTTCACAATTTGTTAGTAATGGGAAAGGGACTGATATAGTTCAATGGGTGACATTGGAAATTGGTGAAGGGAGGGAGACAGAGTTACTCGATCCGGAGATTGCAACTTCAAGATCATCGATCGATGAAATGCAAGAGATGCAGCACATTGGTATTGATTGTACAGAAAGTGAGCCAGAAAAACGATTAGATATGAACGAAGCGATTAGGAGGATAGAAGAGGTAAAATCAGGATCAGAAAGGAATGAAACTGGATCATCAAGGCGACGTAATAGTGATGATTTTGCATCGCCATTTCTGAAAACTAGTTAGTCATAGGGAAGATTTAGTATTAGTATTACGTGAAACAGAATTCTTTTTCTATGTTTTCTTGTAGATTTTTGGTAGATATTGTTTGAAGATATGTAAGTTTATTCATTATCTTGCTTATTGATTAACATGATTGATGATGTACATAGTTTTTATTTTATGTTAAACATTACCTTAGCATTGTCGGGCAATAACACATTTCAGTTAGTATTTTAGGACATTATGTAATGACAATCACGCATTAGTATCTCATTTATCTGTTGCAAAGTAGGATACTACTATCTGCCCCTACAAAAAAAAAGTACACATCTTCGTTCTACACAATCCGAATATTTCAGGATCACTTTACCAAGCATGCACGATTACTACGAAGGTGTCTCATGCAAATTCTATTGGTAACACATTTCCTAGCAAAACACCACTCCAACACTTCAGCTCGTCCAATCGCTCCAATACAATTTGTAACAAACTGAATCTTACCCACTAAACCGCACTTTTTGAGACTGAGTTTCAATTTCCAATATCTCAAAAAGTGTATTCACTTTCCAATGTCTCAAAAATTTATCAGTTTCCCATTTATCTATTGTGAAATAGTATAC
>JAYMTB010001917.1:0-10102 GCA_036897585.1 Francoa sonchifolia | reverse complement strand
GGAACCTAAGCCCTACCCCCACAAGACAGCCGACGTGAACTCTCCGACAAACTCGGGCTTCCAGAAACAAAAGATATCTTCAACGATTGAAGACAAAACGGAAGAGCTTGACGAAGAAGAACATGAACTCCCGGACGCATCACGAGCGTCGCCGCCATTTCTCAAACACTGTCGTGGTGTTGCGTTGTGTTCCGCTCGCCTCATCAGGAACGTGGTAGAGAGAAGATAAATGGGCTTCATTATGGGCTTACGAGATCCCAATGATAACGGGCCAACGGGACATATTTGATCAGCCCATGGATGAATTAATTAATACTTGAAATAAATGCCTAGTAATTAATAAAAGCTTAAATACACTTTTGCCCCAAACTAATACATGTATAATAAACTATTCCCAAACTATTTTTTGTAACATTTTACCCAGACTATTTTTTATTGTCCCTAAATTATTTTTCGTCAAAATGCTCCTGTGGATCCATTAATAATTTTTAATTTTTTTTTTCTTCATCTTCATCATATTTTTTCTTTCTTTTTCTTGAATTTTTCAACAACCAAACAAAAATAAATACAAATTCTAATTCAAAAATTTTCAAATTCAAATTTTGATTTTTGGGATATAAAATTTTAAGGCAAAATTTGGAGCCATAATCAAAATTCCCATAATTTTCTTGGAATTTTGATTATGGATCCGAATTTCTGGGAATTCACCACGGCTTTTAATAGTCACTCATCTTCTTCATCGTCACTCATCTTCACCGACAAAATTCGTCAATGCATATGACCCATTTACTGCATTGATGTATATTTCGTATATGAATAAAATTACCTCGAGAATTTGATCAATATTTACAACAAATGCACCATCTATGCACAATCAAAATTCCCAAAAATATGGATCCATAACCAAAATTTTCGGATCAAATTTTGCCCTAAAATTATAAATCTCAAAAATCAAAATTTGAATTTGAAAGTTTTTTATTTAGAGTTTATACTTATTTATGTTTGGTTGTTGAGAAATTCAAAAAAAAAATGAGAGAAAAAAAGATGATGAAGATGAAAAAGATGAAGAAAATACAGATGATAAAGAAAAAAAAAAAATTAAAAATTAAAAATTAAAAAGAAAAAAAAAATATTAAGGGACCTACGGTGCATTTTGACGGAAAATAATTTGAGAGGCAGCGGAAAATAAATTTGGGGCAAAATGTTACAAAAAATACTTGGAGAGGTAATTTGTTATACATGTATTAGTTTGGGATCAACTGTATTTAAGCCTTAATAAAATGAAAAATAAAAAGGAGAAATATATATACGGAGATGATGCAGTGATCTTCCCATATAAAACTACAAAATCTAACATCAAGTTCCGTTCTGAGGAAGGAAGACGCTGATTCATTCATTCTTCTCCTCAGACCATTGATTTTTCAGTCGCCCTTTATTTTCAATTTCCCTCTTTTTCTTGGTCAATTTATTTATCCCTATCGATTTTGATCTTAATCTGTCTTTGCATGCTTTTCTTTTATCGAAATCTTATTGGCTTGATCATCAATTCGATATATGGGGGGGCCATCGAGTGTTGTAATGTTGTGAATGAAGAGTATGGGATTGGAATCTGCTGGTGGGTTCGATGAATCAATAGCAGCAGTAGCAGTAGAGCCTCAATCGTCGCTTCGAGTGGGGAGGTCGTAGCGGTGATTTGATTAATCAATTGAGTTTGAGTTGTTTTTGGTTTGTGGGTTTTGAGACTGCAATCGATGAGGGAGGTATTGGGCAAGGTCAATTTTTAGGTTGGAGTCTGATTGTTTGTTTTTTTTTTTTTTTTTTTTGTCTGGGTCATGGATGAGGTCAGTGGTAGCAATGCAGCTGAGCCTCAAATCCAAGACTTGGGCCGCCAAGAGTTACCATCGTCTTCATCCAACACAAGGTTGCAGTGGCGTCCTAGCCAACTTGTGTTTAGTCCTTATTTGCCGCAGCAGTCGCAGGCTCAAACTGGCAACAAGTCCCAGACTTCACGCGGTGCCGTGAGAAGACCTGTAAGTGTGTTTGTTGCTCCCAGTTACTTTGTGGTTCTTTGAATTGGTATTTACTTTCATCTAATTTTGTTTGCTGAAGATAATAGACAGAGATGCTTGCCATTTCACATTTTGAGTGTTTTCAAATAGCCAGCAGCAGTTAGAATAACTGTGGATTTAGGGCAGAATATTTTTGTTGGCATCTCGCAATAGCTGTCATGGCTATATTGTTGTATGTTGCTGCAAAGCCCTATGTTACTATAAGGTTACGGAACTTTGGTCAAAAAAGCTTTTGAATCATTGAGGAGACTACAAATGTTGGTGTAATAAACACTTGGTGGCGCATTTGGCCCTTAGTACTTGTATCATGTTGCCGGTTAATTATTAATGATGACAACTAGCTAGTCTGAGTTATAATACAATAGCTGGTGAATATGTATGTACTACCTTCGCACTCTTGAAAGTAACATTTATGAATTTGCATTTTAGATGTCTCAAGGTGGACAAATTACTTTGGGGAAATTATGTAACTTGGCAATTATTCACATACAATGTAAATGCTAGAACTTCCAAATTGTGATTGAAAATTTGATTCTGGTATTGGGTCTGACAGATTTGACTTTTATTGGACTGGTTGAAAATCTATTTGACTGTTGCTATCTTGTGGATAGTGATGATAGTCATATATTGGATTAACTTCAGCTGACAAACCAGTTCCTCAGACTCTGTCTCTTACTCGTGACTCTATGAATCCATTCTAATTTCCATTCATGTATTGAATTGATGAAAAACTATGTCCCTTATTTTTATTGTTTTTCATTTTAGCAACAAGAAAATTCTGTTGACATGTGATGATTTATTTCGGTATTGACATACAGCTTCCAATTGTGCAGTTGGTGGCAAGACTAACGAAGGACATAGTTGAAACCTACCAAGTATGCAACCCTCAATTCAAGTACTTGGCAAAGTTACCAAAGAGATATTTGACCAGTCCATCAATTGGAGTGCTCAATGATGGCTATGATAATGCGAACTCAGATCTTATTCTGACTGTTAACTTTGTCTTGGTCAACCCAGACACACAGCGAAGGTTTGTTACTGATGCTGATCCACATGATAACCATTTGCTTCTCTTACATATGGCAGGCATCTGCTCAACCTTGGGTGCATGAACTTGAAATTTCCCTATTTGTGCATGCATTAACTGTGCTTGTGATTTATTTGCACATTACCATACTAAGGCAGATATGATTGGTTGCCTAGTGAAATTGGATATAGGAGTGTTTAATGGATATATATTGCCATGAGTCAATGTGATTACTGCTAAATCATTTATTTACCTTCCTCATCAAAGCTTTTAATGATTTTCTTTGAAAATTTGCAGATACATGGTCAAAGATGTTCTTGGCCATGGTACATTTGGGCAGGTTGCGAAATGCTGGGTATCAGAAACTAACAGTTTTGTTGCTGTGAAAATCATAAAAAATCAGCCTGCATACTATCAACAGGCATTGGTTGAAGTCTCTATCTTGACAACGGTGATTAAATTCTCCATTTGCTGTCTGTTTCTCGTGTGCAAGAGTATATACATTATTGAAACTTATTTCTTTTATCCATTGTTCACTTTTTTCAGTTGAATGAGAAGTATGATCCTGAGGATAAGCATCATATTGTTCGTATATATGAGTGCTTCGTTTGTCAACGTCATTTGTGCATTAGCTTTGAATTACTTAACACAAATCTGTAAGTTTGAAATTATTCTATCATAGAATTGGTAAATTCCCATGTAATAAATGCAGTTTCCCATTTCTTTTCTCACTGCATCTACCATTTTGGTGTCTTAACTTTTCATACGGCATTATGCTTACATGTATGATTATTCAGGTTTGAGCTTATCAAGGTTAATGAATTTAAGGGGTTATCTCTGAGCATTGTCCAATTGTTCTCAAAACAGGTACAATAGTTTTTCCATCTGTGGAATTGGTTTATTAAATTCAATTTCATTGAATTTCTCATGAATGTTCCATTGACATTGCTGTATTGTACCGTTTGTTTTGTTCTTTAAAATAGATTTTGCAGGGACTGGCTCTGTTAAAAGATGCTGGTATAATTCATTGTGATTTGAAACCTGAAAATATTCTCCTCTGCGAAAGGCAAGTTACTTTTCATAAATAAGTAGGACCTTAAACTGTTTAATAACCCTCTTGTGCTAATTCGAAGCTTTTATATTAAAAAGTACAGTTTCAAGCCCCTAGCAATTAAAATTATTGACTTTGGATCGGCATGCGTGGAATATCACACAGTTTACTCCTATATTCAGGTCTGCATTATCCTTACATAAACATTTCTCATTCCTTTTTATTCTGGAAAGATCTTTTGTTTCTACATCTTGTCTTGTGTTTGTTCTGCAGAGCCGATACTATAGATCTCCTGAGGTTCTTATTGGGTATCAGTATCCTTTTATGTAAATTATAATTTTTCTCATCTTCCTCCAGTTAATCTTCGCTTTTCTTTGTGCCTGTAGGTTATCTTCGCCTTTCTTTTTAACAACTTCTAATTTCTCTTTCTCAAATTTGCTTATTAGCTGGGTCTAACTCAGATGGACCTAAACCAACTAACCCAAGTTCAATCTACTACGGTTCAGACTTGCCTGAATAATTAAGGATTGGATGTAAACTGTTGACAAGATTGAACCTGGCTGTGCCATGTGATCTCCTTTGCTTGCAATTGAAGGAAACCTGAATACCCTAGCCCATGTGAAGGTGATTTCTCCTGGACTGAATACCCAAATCCAAAAGTGCTCTCAAACTTAGAGTCTAGTGAAATTTACTCTTAGTTTATTCAAGAGTATACGGTGAAATTTGCTCATAGGTGGTTTGACTCATCATGTTGTCTTGACCGGCCTTCCTTCAACTGGACTCATCTGAGTTCTGTTTAATGTTCTCTTATTTGCTTGAATATTCTGAGGTGTGTAAATCCTGTGCACTCGTTAATCTCTGAAATATGCAAAGTATGTAATAATATCTATAGATGATTAATTCCATCCCGACTAACCTGATTCAATTGGTGCATAGATTGAGCACTTCGAATGCAATATGGGCTCGATTGAGTTTTGTGTAGATTGTTCAACCTATAACATGATGTAGGTTTGTTTTGGACCTTAACCTTCCCAGATATACTACGGCTATTGATATGTGGTCTTTCGGTTGCATAGTTGCTGAATTATTTCTAGGGTTGCCATTATTTCCAGGAAAATCAGAATTTGATCTACTAAGGCGAATGATTGAGATACTTGGGTATGCCTCTACCTTCCATTTCAAATATGATGTTTACTACAGAAAGTTATTGTTTTAAAGTATTGGTGCATAGCTTTTTTAATGAATAATTATTCTCTAATGTCTTGGATGATTACCCGTTTATCATGAAGCAATTCTGGGAAGTAAAAGGATCGGGATTAGAATTTAGAAACAGTTACTTGGTACTGACCTTATTACTGAAGTTCTCCGCACTTGGATGAACACTTTGAGCTGCTGTATTATCAACTTTTCTAGAACTTGAAAAAAAAAAGTTTCCCTTTGATTTCGCTAGTGAAGTAGATAAAAGTAAATAAGGAATCTGATGATTTGAAGATCCTTTGTCTGGTTATGATTCTCTTTAATTGCTACATGCTAATTGGTTTGTACCATTTGGTTATCACTTATTATTTTCATCACATAGGCAGTTTGTCTCTGAGTTCTAGTTTTCTAGTTTAATGGTTTAAGCAAACTGGAGAAATATGTTTAGGGGTTTCTTACCACCACTTCATTTAACAGCCTTTCAATTTATGGTTGAAATGTTATAGAGGACAACCCCCTGATCACATATTAAACGAGGCTAAAAACACAAGTAAGTTCTTTAAGTCCATGGGGAGTGTCCACAACATAGAGAATGCTGAAGTTTCCCTGGGTGGCAGAAGCGCTTACCGAGCATTAACAGAAGACGAATTTGAAGCTGTAAGTGTTCATATGTTATACTTTCTTCAGATTTTTTAATCCAAACAGGTCATGGGATGTCTCTGTCTATAGTTAATCTGTAAATCCATTGTGTTTTGTTTTTCTTTATATGCTATTTTGTGATGTAAATTTATACTTTTGGTTCTTTTTAGAGGGAGTTGAAGAAACCGGAAATTGGAAAAGAGTTTTTCAATCATATGAACCTTGAAGGAATTGTTAATAATTATCCTTACAGAAAGAATTTGCCTAGGGAAGATATCATTAAAGGTTAGCCCCCAGATTCTTATATTGAAGTTTAAGACTGTATGGAATGGTTTTACAGAATATGTTGCTACTATTTTACAAATAAGCCTAATGGCTTTGCTATTATGATCATGCAACAGAGAGTCATCTACGTTTAGCCCTGATTGATCTCTTGAGGGGACTTTTTGAGTTTGATCCTGCGAAACGGTGGTCGCCATTTCAGGTTGATGAATTTCTTCAACAGCTAATCTTTATCATATGCAATATTGATTTGGACCAGTGGGTAATTATGTATTGAACTTCTCTTCGTATAGGCTTCAAAACACCCTTTCTTGACAGGGGAGCCTTTTACATGTCCTTACAAACCTTCCCCAGAGACCCCTCGCTTGGTAAGTGTATGTCAATGACTTATTCTAATGGCTTGGCTCTTGAAGTCAAATATAGTGATGATGTAATATTTTGAACTCTATTGAGCTATTTTTTTCTTTAAAATGCTTGCTATCACTGATGTGATAGAACTATTCTGGGTACCAGTCTCAGATTTCTATTCTGTTTGGCACACTTATGATTTATAAATTTTTTTTGTAGCCTGTTCAAAATATCAAGGTGGACCATCACCCAGGTGGAGGCCATTGGTTTGCTGCTGGTCTCTCCCCCAATGTGAGTTTTCTTTTCCTTCAATTCAAATGTTGTAGGTTATGTTGAAATATCTATTTCCTATTATGCTACTGAAATATATTTACAGGTAATGCAAATTCCTGGTAGGAAGAGAGTTGTGCTACATAACAGCCCACATTTTCAGATGAAGCCATATATGCATGCCAGTAGCTATGGTAGTTTAGGAAGCCATGGGAGCTATAATGATAGTGCTGGTTTTGGAAGCAGCTACGGAAGCTACGGAGACGGTATACACATGTTTCCACATCATTCGCCCATTGGTCCATCTTGGAAGAACATGCATGTTCAAGGCAGCACATCAATACTTGGAATTAGTTCTGATCCAAGACGGAGGATTTTTCCATTGTCACATGGCAATGGACTCGGTATGAGTCCATCATCAGGAAATTTTGCGTCACTTCCCCTTGGTACTAGTCCCTCTCAATTTACCCCACCAAGTTCGTATGGTCAGGTTTCAGCATGTTTTCCTGGACATTATGATCCATCTTCTCCAGCGAGAGGGAGTTTTCAAGGATCGCCTTTAGGAAAGATGGCTGCAATTAGCCAGTTCAACAGAAAAACAAATTGGGGATATTCTGGAAGTCCGCAATCTCAAGAAAGTGCATTCTCTTCACATTGGCAAGGGCATTTTAATGGTGGCACAAGTTCTAGCCAAGCTGATTCAAACCCTCAAATTGTTGTCGGTTCTCCATCTCATGTGCAATCGAATAATAGTGCATCAAGCTGGAAGCAGCCACGAGCTGGCAGTGGAACCAATACCGCATACTCTTCGATTCACAACATTCCAGGTTCCTTCACACCTGCAACCGGGAATCAATTCCCTCAATACACCAAAGTTGCTCATGAAAAACCTGATGCTAGTTTCTCACTGGCTGATCCTGGAGACTGGGATCCCAATTACAGGTCAGCATATATAGTAACCTGCAAATGCTTTCAACTTTTCGTGCGTACCTTATTACCTCTTAAGAACATTTCCAATCCTGATTGTTACTTTTTCATTTAGCATAGTTTCTGTATCATTTTAATGTTTGATTGTTACTTGTCAGTGATGAACTTCTTCTGCAAGAGAATAGTTCTGATGCAAGCTGCATAGCCACCGAGTTCAGCAACCAGATGCATATTGGGTCGGTGGATCAATTTGCAGGAGCTGACAGATTCAACCATATCTCAAGCAGAAGCTCAGATATACCAATTCAAAGGTAGGTTTGTTATTTGCTCGTGCAATCATGTATTTAGGTGTGCATGTTCACATGCATTAATTCATGCCATATGAGCAGACTTGATACATTCACAATGTGCGAATGGGTATTGAATTTCCACTAAATTATTAAGAGTTTGGAATAAATTGAACTTCATTAGTCAGTTTCTGCCCGTCTTTCCCATTCATGGTTTTAACTTTTATTTGATGTGCTTCACAGACAAAATGGTTCTGTTCAAGCATTTTCGCTTGGAGAGATGGAAAGCCCTCGTTCAGCTTATGATTTGCATGCTGGATATGTTGGTTCCATGTCAAAGTCATCTCAGTTCAGTCCCCAAATCCCACAAAATTCTCCAGGCCGTCCGAGACAGCAACCTGTCCAGCATTTTAATCACGGTAACTATATGAAAGTCCAGCCCCCTCTCCCTCCATCCAACTTTAACTCAGGGGGTCCAAATTCCCCCGGAAATAGCTCATTCAGCAATGGCATGTCATGGGGTACTTCTCGACATCCACCAACATCTCGCAGAAGAAATGATTATTGAAAAATTGTTTATGGTGAAAGTAGCTTAATTTTGGGTTCTAGGGATTTTAGGATTTTGAGAAATTGGCAAGAAAGTTGGCTTATACTCGGATAGTTTGACATTGCTTTTGGGCTCATTACAGACCATTAGTATTCATTTGTGCTTCCATAAAATAAAAGTGTAATTTATGGTGTTATTGCATTATATAAGAGTAGTTGAATTTATTTGAGCCCAGTTGGCCCAATATTTCAGAGTGGAATGACGTGCACGGTAGGGCCCACACACACGGATTATATCTCTAGAACAGTTGAGATTGTACGCACACCACTGAAGGATTGGATCCAGTATCCGTTCCACCCAATAGCATTTCTTAGTTCCATATCTGCAACTGCAACCCATTTTTAGCTTTTCATTTTATTAATAAAATAGTCGTGAATTTCTGGTCTTACTTTGCATTGGAGGAGAGCGCCATAAGTACTAGTGATGATGTTGTGTGTGGATGTGCCTTGAGTTGTTCACCCTCTCTTTCTCTTTCTCTTTCTCTTTCTCCTTCTCTTTCTGCTCAGCTACCATTTCCTACCTTCTCCTTTCTTCCAGGTACGCCTCTCTCTCTGGTTATGTTAGTGTTGGATCTTGTTTCTATCTTCTATTTCATGCTGAAATTCAACTCTCATAATTCCATCATCTACATCACTGCAATTCAGATACTTACATGCACCTTCTTCCATCTTAGTTTCCATTTCTTGTTTTCAATAACTTCACTTCACAAATCCATGAATCAAGTGTTATTTTGTTCTTCCAGAAACACATTGTATCCCAGTATCCTGCATTTCTCACATTCTCTGATTGCTGTACGGTCAAATTATGCCTCCATCCATTCTTCACCTCCATTAAATTTGCTTATTTTATATGTATATAACAAAAAAGAAATGATTCAGCTGCCAACAGATTAATATTTCTTTCTCTCTACTTCTTTTCAGCTTTACCAGAAGCCTGAGTGAGCATAGGAGGTGTTAAGAGTACCATAAAACAAGGTGATCAAGGACTAGCTACTTTCCCGCAGTTGAAGTATATGACATGATTTTTTATGAAGGAGTTTGTTAGTGACATGTGATGATCTTTAACCTTCACAAGAGAAAGCCATAGGATGGCCACAGCTGCAGTTATTGGGCTTAGTGCTGGGAAGAGGCTCTTGAGTTCCTCCTATTATTCTGATTACACTGACAAGCTTTCATATGCGAACGATCACGGAGTAGCACATTATCAAATCATCTCAACAAAGAGTGTGGTAGTTATGAAAAAGTCATCTGATTATAGTCCGAGTTTCCCACCACCCAATAGACAAATACAATCTATCAAGGCTCTTAAGGAACATGTGGATACTGCCTCTGCTCGTTCAACAGCAGAATCGTGGTTTCAGAGATCCAATGAACTAGATGAGCAAAACTTTGATCTTGA
>JAYMTB010001916.1:0-10103 GCA_036897585.1 Francoa sonchifolia | reverse complement strand
ATCAAAACTTCTCTTCAGGTCTTCTGTTGTTGGCTTGAACAACATTTATCACTTTTTTGTAGTTAAGTATTATCATCACATCACTTCACTGTGTTTTTCAGAAAACTACAAATGGCAGCAAGACTTAAAACACAAAGGTAAAAAGAACCACTGATCAGCTGAACAGGCTTTCCTATGCCAACAGTACCAAAAAGTGCATACCATAAGTCTATGAACTACTTGATATTTGAATAAGGGTGGCAAAAAAGAATCGTCTTTTTTCATCACAGCTCCAAATTGACATGCTATATTTATGGATAAAAGAGGCCACTTCATTATATCACAAATACTACTCGCTATATAAAAATGTCACCTTGATTCATTCCAGTATGCAGCCACTTCAAATTTTGGCAAAACCAGAGTTGCATTTAACAAACGTGCAATGCCCACACCATCACACAACTGCACACAACAAAGATCAATGCCAATTTATACAGAAGCAATTAATTACATTGAGCATGTTTGACAAATATATGAGTATTGTAGTTCAGACAAATTTCTCCTGATCACTCACATCTCTTCTCATCTGATTGAGACCACCATAGCAATCCACCCGAATGTACCCATTACTCTCCGCCGGCAGAGCTGCAGCATTTCAACAAATAAACCAATGCAACGTCTGCAATGAAAGTCAATTAAGACTGACTCAGGATATCAAAATCTTATGAAAATCCCTTTCCCCACAACCTAAACTTTATCCCATCTATCATATTCCTTCTTCCGTGTAAAACTTTTGATTCTTGATATAAATAATAAATCTCCCAACCTTTGGACAATGTAAATTCAATACTAACCAAATGCCCAAGAAAATGCCAATAATGGCCAATTCACTTCAGAATTCAAATTTTTCATAAATCTCGAAACAAGTCTTCTTAATCTACATTCATTCTTTTCTCTTCACCAAACTTTACTCACAATTTTCTGATATAGAAAGTGTGAAATACCAAAGCTGAATCATCAACCAAAAGCTTCAATAATCAAAAAATCAAAGTTCGTGTTACCTGGTAGATCTTTCTGTAGCCACCACTTGCAAGGTCGCCACTCTATCATCCTCCGAACACGCCATATATCTGTTTTCTCACTGCATTACCAAAAATAATAATTACATATAATGAATCTACAGAGAGTTTGAAGCGAGAAATGAGTACCGTACATGGAGGACTGCGAAGAAACCGAGCTCTGCAGAGATTGTTGCGAAGGAAAAAGCCAAATGAAAGCGAGGAGAAAGAGAGTGAAGATTAGAATGCTGTATAAGGATTTCACGGAGATCACAATCATTTGTTACAAAATGTTCTTAATCTTCAGATGAAATCAAACGCTGAATCGATCTAAACAACACAAACTTAAGCAGGAAATGGTAGAATTAGGGTTTTCGTGATATTGAATTCGTCGGATTGATCTATACTGTGTCTCCTGTTATTCACATGGACGAGACGATCAGATCTCACGAGTCACACTGAGTCTGGACTCAGTATCCAATCCGACCCGTCCGACCGACCAACAAATTATCGCGGATCCGGACCATCCGGATTCATCCGAATCATGCCCCGTGACCGTTCTGACTCAGCAATAGTGATCCAAATCAGCAACGTGGCATCTACGTGTCATGATCCAACACGTGACGTCCAAAAGACGCGTGTCGTACGTGAAGAGTTTACATTGCCTACAAAAGCAAAGCGAATGATGAACTATGAAGAATTCAAATATTTTCTCGGCGATTTTCTCTCCAACCAAACACTTTTCTCTCTCTAAGTTCCCTCTCTGAATTTCATTAGCATTTGTCTTCATTATCTCTTGTTTCTAATCTACTAGAAGATTGTAATTTTTGAAAAATGAAGGAAAGCGCGGGAAATCCTCTGCAGCTTAAATCGTTGAATCACATCTCGCTTGTGTGTAGATCTGTTGAGGAATCATTACACTTTTATCAGAATGTTCTTGGATTCATCTCAATTAGGAGGCCTTGTTTTAATTTCGATGGAGCATGGTAATTAATTTCATCAAATCTTGAATTTCGTTTGGATCTTGATGATTCTGTTGTGTTGATTAGATCTGTGTAATCGTACAGGTTGTTAGGCTACGGAATGGGCGTTCATCTTTTGCAAACAGATGATCCGGAAAAAATGCCTAAGAAAACTGAAATCAATCCTAAAGATAATCATATTTCTTTTCAGGTACTTTTTCATCAATTAGGGCTTCAAATTCGATTTCCTCTGTTTGATTAGTTTCTGAATCTTGATTGTTCTTGATTGTTCGTAGTGTGAGAGTATGAGTGCGGTGGAGAAGAAGCTAAAAGAGATGGAACTTGATTGTGTTAGATCTATGGTAGATGTAGGCGGAATTCACGTTGATCAGCTGTTCTTCCATGATCCGGATGGAATGATGATAGAGATCTGCAATTGCGACAGTCTGCCTATGATTCCACTTTCTGAAGAAATCGCTCGATCATGCTCATTAGTAAATCTCCAGATGATGCATCATCAACAAATTCAACATGTTATTCAGCAGTAGCAGGAATTTCTATGTATTATTATAATAATCTTGATTTAATTTAGAATGATGTATGTGAATAAAATTTGATGATTATAACAAATTTATGAACAGAAAACTTTATTGATAATAGAAAAAACTTTTTACATGGAAAAGAAATCAAATCTAGAATGAATCTTCTATCTGTTTTCGTGTCTTTAAAGGTAATGTAGATCCAGGATGAATCTGTTCATGAGGCAAAAGCATTTTTCTTTTCTTGAAAGGTAATGCAGATTCAGGATGAATCTGTTCATGACGCAAAAGCTTGTCCAGAAGTAAACAGTTATGGGTTCTTTTTTCCCCAACGAGTGAAGCAGAGGAAGAAGAAAGCGTAGACGTCAGCCATTGGTTCTGTTGAGAAGAGCTCTGTATGGAAGCGTTGGCGGCGAACCATTGATGTGGAAGGAGGAGGAGAAGTGGCAGTGGCGCCTCCGCGAGAGAAGTAGAAGGAGTGGAATCTTGATGATGAGGAGGAAGAAGCATGGATGGTGGTGGTAGTGATGAATTGGTAGAAGAAGTAGCCATATTGAAGGGAGATGAAGAATTGATGTGATTTTGGAAGTTTGGTTTGATGAAGCTTATATGGAGTTGTAAAGGCGGTGCTGCAGGTTTCCTTGTTCTAATGGGAGTCAAATAGGATTTCCAAATACAAAGGCTTAGCAAGCCATAAGCCCATTAATTTAGTGTATTTTATTAAATCTTAATAATTTGTATTAAAATTAGTAATTCAATTAAGATATGGCTTTGAACAATTGTTATATAAAAATAAGTAGAATATGGAGTTAGAGACCTCTTGATAACATTTGCTGAAGCTTATAATTCTCAATGGAATCAAGCCTTTGGATCAACAATTGTCGCCTGAATTTCTTTATAAAAGCCTCAGCACTTTCATTTATATCTCCGCCTGCTGATTCTATCACAATCTTCTTAGTCTCCAACTCCTTTCTTGCCTGCATATCGGAATTCTTCATTGCTGTTGGTTGCATGTGTTTCCTGTTTTAGGTTGATCGGATTCCATATTTATAGAATGGAAAAGGGAAATGGCGAAGAAGGAATCAATAACCTATACGCATATGTTCAAATTGAACGTGCGGCTTAAGCTATGGCCGAAAGATCTTACTTCCCGGCGCAATTGTTGTGCCTTTCAAGTTTATCATATAAATTTGGGTTAAAATACATTTTTCTTATTTATTTGCACTTAAATATACTAAATTTAAGGAGATGTTGTTTAAAAGAGAAACATTCCATATGCTTAGTCCTAAATGTTTTCCTTATGGATTAAGTTTTAAATAAAAATAGTCCTAAAAAATTAGGTTTTGACCATTATAAAATATAAAAAATTGATTTCGGGTCAGTTTGATTCGACTAGAAACCATGAGTTTTGGAGCGCCCACAATATGAAAATTGATTTTCATATTGACAAGATACGAAACGAAAGACAAAGTCTCCTGCACAAATATGATAGGCACAACGCCGATTGATTTTGTCGATTTCATTTTGACATATTCATTGAGTGTTGTGAATACACGAAAGTCATTTCCGTTTTGTGATCGTATTCTGACCGGTGATAAATTCATTGACGTTTGGAAAATAAATCCGGGTAAGTTCCGCTGCATATTCAAATAATTTAAGAAATCCTAAGAAAAAGTTAGTAAGATGCAATTAAAATAAAAAATAAGATCCAATTATCATATTTTTCATGTAAAAATAAAATTGAAATAAATAATTTTCTTTTATTTTTTCTATAATGGGTCAAGATGTCCATGGGCTATAATTCATATAAAGGATTTGAAACTGTTAAAGCTCATTTTTAGGCCCAATTGTAAGCCCAATCTAAAGCCACAACATGAGTTGAATTTTCTTGATAATGGGTCAAGCTGTCCATGGGATATTTTTCATATACAGAACGAATCTCAAGCCCATTATAAGCCCAATTTTAAGCCCAATCCAAAGCCCATTAAAATAAGCTGAATTACACATTTCATCTTCAACGAAATCCTCAACGGCCATGGATACCCTTCACCGGGTTACTCTCCGTCTTCTCCCAATCTCTCTCGCCGGAAAATGCTTTAAACCGGTGACAAACGTTCCGGTTATCGGAATATCCGGACGTCCATTTCCTTGCCTTTTTTTTCGGACTCGAACTCACGGCTATTCAGTGTCAACCTCGTAAGTCGAAAATCTGATAGTTCTTCTTCGAGGCCTGCGATTGCTAGAGCGGGTTGATTATTAGGGATTGGAGAAAAGAAGAAGATGAGTTTGCCGGAGATTGTGAAGGCTGGTGATCCGGTTTTACATGAAGCGGCGAGGGAGGTTGAGGTGGGAGAAATTGGATCGGAGAAGATACAGAAGATAATTGATGATATGGTGAAGGTTATGCGGAAATCTCCTGGAGTTGGTCTTGCTGCTCCTCAGATAGGAATTCCTTTAAAGGTTAGGTTGAATTGAATGTAGATTGTTTAGTTATTTGTATGTATAGATTTGTAAATGTGGAAAGGTATTTCTGCAATTTCTGTGAATCTGTGATATGATTTCAATTACTTTCAGATTTTGGGCATAATTGAAGCTACATAATGGATGATCCATTTGAGAATGTTTTTTCATGTCTTTGAGTAATGTATTAGGATCAATGTGAGGACAGGTATGGATTGTAATAGAAGGTGGTGCTGTTTAGGTGGTACTCATCAGTAATCTTTGTGGTTATAGTTTGCAAATTTATGGCCTTTTGTTGTTGTCAACAATCTGAAATTGTCTGCATTTTTAAATTGATGATGATTGTTTGCAATGTGTTAAGACTGTCATTCATTTCCCAAATGAGTACTAAAATATCGTTCATGTTTATTAGTATGTGCGTGATTTGTTACAGAGCGGAGATTTTGATTACATGACCGTTTCACTTCTGTCATTGCAGATCATAGTTTTGGAAGATACACAAGAATATATAAGCTATGCACCCAAAGAAGAGACGAAAGCACAAGACAGACACCCTTTCGAACTTCTGGTATGTTGATATACATGGGCATTGGAAACACTCTAATGGAATATTGTGTTTAGCATCCGGTACTTTGAACTTTATTTTTAAATTCTCTCAGTTGTTGTGAGGCAGGTGATCCTGAATCCAAATATCAAACAGAAGAGTAACAGGACTGCATTATTTTTTGAAGGATGTCTCAGGTAAGATGTTATCAGTGTGATTTTTTCTCTGTGTATGCTTTTGTCAAATCCCTTTTGTTGATTTATTTTATGCTCATTGTAGTTCGAATTTAACCTAGACTACTTCCCTTGTGTCTAAATCTTGTGGAGAAAAGTTTACTTTGGAGTGTGTTATTATTTGGTTGCAACTTGGTGGAAGCATGTTTAAGTCTAGCCTTTGCACCATAATATGAGGTTTCTTTCTTTAGTGAGCATTAGTGTGTGGAATTTTTTGAATAATGAAAATATTGTATTCGCTAAACATAAACAATCAATGTTACAAATGTTAAGAGATTTCAGTCGTTTTCACTCTTTTACAGCGTTGATGGATATAGAGCAATGGTGGAGCGATTCTTTGATGTTGAGGTCACAGGTTATGACCGTTTTGGCCAGTCCATTAAAGTAGACGCTTCAGGCTGGCAGGCACGTATATTACAGCATGAGTGTGATCACTTAGCCGGAACTCTTTATGTCGACAAGATGGTCCCTAAAACATTCAGAATTGTGGAGAACTTGGATTTGCCTCTTGCTGATGGGTGCCCCAAACTTGGTGTTAAGTAGCTCATGGTCTTAGAACAACATCCTCTTTCTTCGCATTTGAAACCGGAGTTCAAGCTGTGACCTCAATAAGGCTTCTGGATGCAATTCCATGCGTTACAGACTGAGTTTTTGTTTTTCCATGCCAAAGAAAAATTTGCTTCATTGACAAAATCTGCAGTTTTCTATTGCAATGTAAGGTCGGAGTTTAGCACTAAGCCAATTGGTTTGAGTTTCAAATGATTTTATAATGTATGGACATGTTTGATCAAATTTTTAACTCGGTTACGCAACGATTCTGAAAAGAATCACTTTACTGGTGTTTGCGTACAAATATTTTTTATTTGGCAGAATCACTTTTCGCGAGCTAAATTACATCCCATATAGAAACATGTTGCAAATTACAATTCACTTATTCAGAATGCAAAGAGGAGAAAGATTTGGCTGAAGAAGCACTCCTTTAATCGGGAAATTATGCACTTCTTTCCCTTTAAGGGAAGAACACCCTTCAATCCAAGACCATTCCCATTTACCTTTTTCCTCAATTTCCCTCCAAACAATCATTCCTGTTTCTATATCTCTATACAAACAAATTTGCCCGTCACTACCTATACATTTAGTATTACCCCAACTACTTGTTTCCCCTAAAAATCTCATTTTCAATTCTATTGGGACCTTCTCAATTAACCCCCAAAAATTCCCATCAACAAGCTCCCATACACAAGCATTTCCCTCACACGAGTCGCCGCCTCCACCTACAAGTGTCAACCCCCCATTTCGTCGTACAATGGCAGCAAATTCGAGGCGGTCAGCCATCGGAACACTCAATTCCCTCCAAGTGTTTGAGCCTATCTCAAAACCCATTACACTATAGGCTCTAGCAGAAGTCATCCAATATAACACCCCATTGGAATAGACACTCTCATTTGGAGTCCAAACTGTTAATCTCACAGCAAATTCAACTGGCATTGATCCCACAATTTGCCACTTGTCACATTTCGAGTCGTACATTTCCACGATGGGTTCATAGGTGGCACCGCCACCTGGACCCTCGGACATCCCACCTGCCACATAGATTCTATAGCAGGGAAATGGAACATTTTGATTTGGGTCTAATCCTGTTACAATACCCACAGCAGAATTTGTCCTTGTGATATTAAACATTGGTAGCTGCCTAAATTGTCTAGTAAAAGGGTTACATAGAAACAATTGAGAAAGCATAGAATTTTTCGGTTTCAAGAGTAAGAGACTATTAACCGGAGCAACAAGCGGAACTGAGTCAAACAAAGAATCAAGCGAGAGCAAGTACCAATCATTCCCAATTGGATTGTGCACATAACAACATAGTTTACGATTACGCGTAGGTAAGGCCACAAACCAATCTGGGCAGTGTCGCTTTGGCGCCAGCGCCCCTAAGTAATATGACTCGGAACATGTGTGCCAATGCCGGCAGGCTGACCTGGCAATCGCCAAGGTGTTTGGGGAGAGGAAGGAGAAGATTTTAGCAAGGAGATCAAAGGGAAGATTGCTCCACATTTTGGAGAAAATGGATGAAGGTTTTTCTAGGATGGGGGAGGATTGTATTTGTAAAGGGAGATTAAAGGGTGGTGGGCAATAATTGGCAATGAATTATTGGAGAATATGTCATTGGGATGTGTGCCCCAACTTAACATTATATGACCCACATGTGAGTCTCGTGATTTTGAGTTTGTCATTTCATTCTGACTTTTTGTGTAAGTGTAATTTTTGGATGTAGCCAAGGGGCAAGGTCATAAATGGAATAAAGCTCATAAGTGTGTATATGTATATGTGTAGTACATGTATGTATATGTGTATGCATGTATGCACTCAGGTATATCTGTCCTCTTAAAACAAGATGCTGATCTAAACTCTCTCTACTTATTCTGTTTTGGTTGATTATTAACTCAACTTTTTAATTTTTTTATTGGAAAGAAATGAATGTGCTGTTTTTCAGAGTTATTCTCTGTGATTGCTGTTGCATTCAAGGATTCCAAAAACATCTGCAGACTTTTCTAAAGTTTTTTATAGCTGAGTTGGACCTTCATCATCTTGTAACATGTTTCTTACTATTTCATATTCATGTCCTTTGTAGTTGACTTGTAGTTCGGAAATAGTAAATCTAAGTGCACAAAATACTAGAAAGCTATATACAAAAAACTATCTTAGTCTCTAATGAAAATTTAGAAAAATCTTAAAATACTTACCAAAAGTTAACAATTAGTTCTAGTTACGATTAGTTCTAGTTTTGTTAGTTTTGGTATTTCGGTGTGACGAGTATTTAACGATTTGTTAATCGGAATTGAACTTAGCGATAATGGGTATCAACTTTTTTTTTTATTTTGGTCGTGAGTCTAAATTTTGTCCTCAAATTTTGAGAAAATTTATATGGATATCAAAATCTGGGTTTTAATATATGGGAAAATTGAAGATGAAGAGACAAAGATGAAAAAAAAAATTAAAAAATTAAAAGGTTAAAATTAAGAAAAATTAAAAAATATATATTTACGGGATCCACAGGAACACGTGTCAAAATTATTAGCAGCTTGCAAAATGAAACGAAATACGAATTTGGCAGCAAAGTGTTACAAAAAATAGTTTAGAAATAGTTTGTTACACGGGTATTAGTTTGAGGAACAAAAGTGTATTTAAACTTTTTTTATATTAATGTTTTAAAAAGTTAATTCTAAAATAAATAAATTAACAGAAACTTACATATAAAAATTTGATAGATTGATGTTCATATCACCAAAAAATAATAGATATTGCAAACGCAAACCAAAAAAAAAAAAAAAAACTAAAGCCATCTATTGAAGCTTCTTTATCCCATGAAAACTAGGGAGAATTGCGATTAGCTCGTCGCCATAACCTATAGGATCTGTGGAAATAAATGACAAAGATGAGTGTGTCATAACCTTATGAACTAATGTAAACTATGACATTGTGAAAAGTAGCAAAAGAATGTACACGTACCACCGTCTTTTCGTAGTATCTTGATGACCTCTCCGGATATATCAGACTGGAAAAGAAGTCAGGACAGCGTAAAGAAATTGCACGAGAAACGAATAGTCACATAAAAGTAAAATGAGTACCTCAACTGGGAGTTCACTACCGAGCTCATCGATGTAGCAGAGAACTTGGCCCTCTTTCACCATTTGCTTCTGTCGAGTAACAATGTGGATGTCATCAGTAAGGATTGGTATACTTTTCGTAACAAAAAACTAATATCTCGATGATTTGACGTACCTCTTTACATGGTGGTGGAGCTCGCTTCCCCTTTATGGTTCGAGATCTTCTAAAGAAGCCCACCTGCATGGTTTATGGTTTAGTGTGAAGATTTAAGAGAAAATAGAAAAACCCGAGTTTTAGATTATTACCCTCGGAGACCTAAGTATCACCAACCCTTCATCTAGAGATTTATCGAGAAATGTCTGGATTCCCCCTGACGAAGGTGCTGATTTGAAGATAGATAGAGATGGTGTAGAGCCGTTCAAGTCAGGTGTTTCCGTAGTTGTATTTACAGTGACGGGGACTGAACTTGGGGGAGACAGAGGCGTGATTTTGCTCAAGTCCCTTTTCACGTATAATCGAAACCCACTAAGCTAAATTCAAATGCAACGAAATAGAAATTACATTGAAGCTATTAAGAAATTTACAACATGACAATGAAAGAATCGATTAATAACTGCTTACTTTTAACTCGAACTCTGCGACTGAAATTGTATCACATATTGCTGTGAGCAGAGATTCCACCTGCAGGTAATAGTTGAGCGAAACATATATTTCAAACT
>JAYMTB010001915.1:0-10110 GCA_036897585.1 Francoa sonchifolia | reverse complement strand
TATGTCCCATGGCTTTACTCTTTGAGAACCCGATTCAGCCATTTTCGTTCAGCATATACCCAATAATCACTTTTAACTAATAAGATCAAAAAATTTCTTGTAACATCAAGCAAAATAAAAAATGAAAATCGAATTGAACATTACACTTACAGGCACACATAATGAGGAATACTCGTCTTAATTTAAGAGATAAAGAGAATGCAGTGAAGGCGCATGAATTACTTTGTGTAATTTCATCGAACACTTAACAGATATGCATATCACGGTATGCCACTCTGCATGCAAGCATAGTCTATTCTAGTCAAATTTCCGATTTTCAAGGCAGTAATACAAAGATCTCGTCGCTAGATTTTGAAATATTATGATGCTACTAAACAAGCTCAAACGCGATTAACTACCATTCTAATTGTAAAGATTATAGAATGAGCACGAATGCATGAAAAATGAGCAGAGCAGTGTAAACCAACCTGTTCTTAAATGAAGTTGCAAGGCCTTCGATTTTGGTCCGAAGAATTTGAAACTCTACGACTGATTATGCGATAGTCTAATTAGTCTATGACTCACTTGCCGAGTTTCTTTATTCTCCAAAGAAAACGCGAAATATAATAATAAACAATCTTGATACTTAACTTAATCAATACTATATCTCATCAAACGAAACATACTTAAAGAAATCACGAGACTAAATCTGCACGAATCAATCTAGCTTATGAGTAATGAAAACCTAGATTAATGGCTTTTTTTCGCGCTATATATAATCATTTTGGCTAGCATTTAACCCGACCCGGATAAAAATCCAACAAGATGAATTCGTTGTAATGATACTAAAGGTAGAAAGGTTAACACAATTTCAGCTATCTTCCACTAATTAAGAAAGGAAAAAGCTGCAAAAAAAAATGCTTTATTTTTTTTGAAGTGTTTGAATGTGCAAAAAGAATAGTTATGAATTTGAAAAAGGCTGCATAAATTTGAAATGGAAAGAAAAAGGAAGTAAGATACAAGAGAGGGAGAGAATCAGTGTTGGATATGTTAGAGATATAGGTAGTACAAATGTGTCATTATTTTAAGAGAAGAAAAGAATTGGGACATTGATAAAAGGAAATAGGTGATAGGAAAGGGAGTGATGTAGACCACCATTATTCTTTGTATTTGTTTCAGAATAATTGTTGAGACCGTATCTGCAATTTTGTGTTAGATATATCAATTAAAACTTGAGCTTTTAAAAAATATAATTGTTTAATATAATAGTGTCCGTTTAGTTGATATATGTATTATCGTATAAACTTGAGCTTTTAAAAAAAAAATTGTTTGATAATGCCAGTTTCAGTTTCAACTAATTGTTCTTGACAAATTTTTCTCAATTAAAAACACAATTTTTTTGTCATTGTCAAGTCAAATGTCTAGAATCTCTTCACATTAAAGGTGGCATTCAGGTGCAGGTACTAGAGGTGGCTCTATCCACACTGAGCTTTAGAATTAGTGTCGCTCAACACCTAGTTACGCAGGTAATAGAGGTGGCTCCACCCACACACAAGATATAGAATTTAGTCTCGTGCTGCACTTAGTTCTGATACCTCAACCTAACTAATTGTTTTAATATCATTTATAGCACTCTATTGCGACAGGGTTTTGGTTCTTTCTGTCTTTAGATCAAAATGCTTAAACTTAAGTTTTTTGATAATAGAAAAACTCAGTAACATAAATCACAAATCATTCTTATATTCATCTGATTATGACAGTTTTTTGCAATCAATGTATGAGAAATTGAATTCAAACATCTGATCTTGTAGAGTAAGTGATTATTTGACATCACTTAGCTAATAACTGCATTATTTTTCATCATTGAATTCGTGTCAAAAATAAATACTTAACATTTACAATGATTCTAAAAATCCTATGATAAAATTAACATTGTGGAAATTAAAATGAAACAATAATGACAATATAAATGATTATAACCACCTGATAGAGAAAGAAAGAGGGAGAGAGAGGAGCTAATTTCCCTCCAAGGTATTGAGTGAATTAATTTGTCAACTAGACAATCACTATGTCTTAGAATGAAATTAAAGCCTATCCCTAGATCTATCCCAAATAATTCCCAATTTTGAAATAAGAGAATCACTTTCATCTTAAGGTCATTTCATGTTACAATACAAACAACCTATATTTGAGTTTCTTTAGAACACCTAATAGCCTATAAATCTATGAGAATTTTAGTAACTAAAACATAATTGGAACCAAAAAAAAATCATATTCCAATAAACTTTTATGGAAAAATGTGAAAATGGCACTATACAAGGAAAAACATTACAGTTTCTATGAAATTAGTTGTCAAAAATACGATACTTTTTAAAATTTATCATAAAGTCAAAAGAATTCACTGTTGAAATATCTCCGGAAATTTTAAGCAAAACATGATATTACTATATTATGAACTAAAAACCCTTAAACATATTTAGAGGAACAAAAAGGATCAAAGATCCATTCCATATTTTAATTGACAAAATTATGAGATACCCAAAATCTAATCTCGTCTTACCATGAGGGTTTAAGGTTTAATAAATAAAGAAACTTTCTAGAAATCACCAATATATATGGTTTTGAATATGCATACCTACTTCATGCAATGGCATCACCTCAAAATAAAAGAAGAATTCTTTTTGATCTCAAATAAGACATTTTTACAAAAGAAAAGGGAAGGGACCAATGACAAGAAAACACAATAAAGCAAATATTGAAAACAAATTTTAAGCATATAAATGTCTCATCTCATCTTTTCTTTTCTCTGCAATGCAAGCAACCTTTTACTTTTTATTCAATTTACAAACAAATTTCTCAATAGGGAAAAGGTTTACCTTACACAGAATACAAGGGAATCGGACAAATCAACATGCACTACAAGAAAACTAGGTTTTACATATAGAAATTTTCATTTCTCAAGTATTCATTTTTGGATCTAAAAGATTTTATACATGAATTTTTCTATTTCTCTTTAGGAGGTAGTTAAAAGGTTTAAATACAGATACACAAATTTTAGAAATGAAATTATTATCGTTTCTAAAATTTACTTTTCTTGTAACAGTGATGAGTCAGCAATAAAATCGACATGTTAATTTATGATTACCCCGTACATTGCACCATTTCCTAGATCCGAGAAAGAAATTGAAAAAAGAAATTAGGGGTCTTCTTGCTTGAAATGTAAAAATGAGAGAGTAACAATGTTAAATACTATATTATATATGCTCACATCTTTTAATCACATCCATAGCTTTGCTTTTTCCTTTTTGCCTCTTTCACTCACTCTTTCACACCCCACATTCCACTTTTACATGTCTCTTACCTCTCTCTCTCTTGTGTGCAGAAATGATGGCCATGGCTGATTAAAAGATTTGAATCATTTTTTCTTTCATTTCATTTTATAGGGTGGAGAGAATGAAGAACTTAATTACATGTTTTCATTTCCACCAAATTTTCTTGAATTTTTTTATAAAAGAAATATTTTATTGATTTTTTTTTTTTTTCTATAAAAGCACCAATTTTATAGATTTTCTAAAATGCACCTCTTTAACTAGGGATACAAAAACTATCTTACAGCCAAGGGCAAAAAGAACCCAAAATAGCTTGGATAGGCATGATGTTGCATGGACATTTTTCACGCAACAACATGCCTAATCCTGCCGAGGGCAAAAAAAAACCTGTGCGAAAGCTATGAACAAATATTTTATTGACTTAAATCTCACACTGCTCACTAAAATGTAACACCTATAACACATTATCGCCTGAACTCTAAAAAAATAATTTATTGTCCCTTAACCTCCAAGTTTCTTGCATAAGCGCTATACTAGTTTAGGGGGCAACTGGGATTTAAGTCTTTTTTATTTTATCATTCGAATTACTAATTTTTTGAAATTGTGTGTGCAACCGTGACACTTTATGAATTCACGACTCAACTAACGAAATCAATGTTGAATTCACAAGTTCAAAAGCATTGATATTCAGTAAATTCGTGACTTCAAATTGCAAATGCAAAATATTTCGTAATTTCGTACGTAGTTTTGGAAAATTGGCACACAACAAATTAAACCACTATACTTGCCAAAAAAAATTGTAGGTTTTAAATTTTTACAAACAAATAATTTTTGCAAAAAATTTGATCAAATTTATCCTTTTCTACAATTTAAACACATTAATCAATGTTGTACAAAACTCATTGTTTCCAATATTAGCTTTAACTTTTATTTTATTAAACAATATTTCATCACATTTTTAGAAAACTACCACAATACACTTAAATTTTCATATTGGGCCACAACCAAATTCAATTGGGCCCATAATTAACAAAAATTCAAATGTTTGGGCTCTTGTATAGAAAATTTGATAAGCTTGGTCTTCCAATCTTGTAGGACTACCTTAATTTAAGCCCAATACGACCATACATTTCTGTTGAAGCTATAGGTAGCTACATTTATATATTTCATTTACCAAAGATTCTATAAACTAATCTCACATTTCATCTAACAACTCTTAATTAAATAATTAGACACACTCGAAAAATTTGAATTCTTGTTATTGTATATATGGTACAAAATTTGTTTTTACCATTTGTAACAAATTATTTATAAATCTACACCTATCGAAAATGTTAACCATAAATCTTTTTCAACTTTTACTTTATATATTGTACGTTGAAATATCACTTATATGAGAATCATTTTGATTTTATAATTGACAAAGAGTCATTTTTGTCAAATTTGAAATGATGTATCACGTATTTTTTCAGTCTAATCTCCCATATTTTACTACGTGACTCACAAAAATTGGATTTAACGTCACATATGACTTAAAGAGGAGATGTAAAACATTCAAATAACACATCATCATATGAAAAGGAAAAGGTATGAGAGTAATAATACAATATAATGGTGAATAAATGGTATAATAAACACATACATGATAATAAACTATATATAAAATAAAAATAAATAAAAAAGCAAAAGAATGACAATGATATCTAGATAGAGAAAGCCATTTGAAAATGACCTGGATTTCCACCATTTGTAGGGTCCTAATGACCCTACAATGATAAGGTCAATCCCACAAATGTCAAATGGAACATATAATTGTCACATAGCCTCAAAACGTTTTTAGGTTATAGGTAAGGTTTCTTCAAAGGTATTCCATGGTCTCATATTTCCTCTTTTAGTAATTTTTTTTATTAAATGTTTCCATTCCTAGATTCTCTTGTCCCCTAACATTTTAAATAACAATAATAAATAATTTTCTAAGACTTGATTTTAAGTTAATTAGAGGGTTAGTTTCAGTTTGTACCTTTAAGAGTAGGTCTGTTTACAAAGACATTCATATACTTTTGCTTAAATTTTCAATTGTTACACATGTCCAATTACCAATTAATGCAAGTTTTAACCAAATATGCTTAAGTAAATCATTTTTACTGTTAAGACAGTAAAAAGTGAAAGGAAAAAAATGAGTTTTGCGGTAAAGAGGATTAATCGCTATTCGAAATAATGAAATTATGCATTTGCAAAATTTAGAAACTATAAAACATATAAGTGTGTATCACATGAGTGTCTTTTTGAATCCAAGTGTAAATTGTAATTAACCCTTAATTATGATTTGCAATCTTATGATTAGCTATAGTTTCATACTCTCTTCCAATATTTTTTACGTGTTATTTCCTTTGTGGTTTTTATTATTTGCAAAATTTTCTTCTACATGTTTAGCAATTAATCCAAAAGTTTGCCAAATTTACTCATGAATCTACATTTCTAAAGTTTGAATAATAAAAAAGAAAATGAACATATATATATAAAATTGAAGAGAATAATTATAAAAACTTTGAACTAAAGGAATAAAACTATCATTACCTTGGCATTAATGTTATATAAGACATATGACATATAATTTCACCAACCCACTTTGTAATAAACTATTAATTTAAGGAAGAAAAAAACATTACAAGAAAGTCTGAGAAAATTAATAGAAAATTTTCATCAAAAAATTTTAAAGGGCTTTTTACTTAAATAAATTCGATAAAATAACACTTGTGATTAAGATTGATTTAATCCAAACTCTAAGAAAGAATGAATTTAGAGTATTTAATTTAAAAAAAAAAAATCCAACAGAAAATTGAGAATTAAAATAATTAAGATAAAAATTGAATTAAATGAACTGAATTAATCAATTAAATTGTAAATTGATCTAATGTATAATATGTAGAGTCAACCCAGGTATATATGTGTATAAATATATAAAAAGTGATACATGATGTCATATATAAGTATTTTGTCATATTAGAAAAAGAACAAAATAAAAAAGTAAGAAACAAAACAAAAAAGATAGATTTTGTAGATTATGAGGTAGGTATTGTTTGTTGATGGTTGGATGTGAAATTTTAGTCATTTTATTCATGTTTAGTGGTGCATTTAATATATTTCATAATTAAATACAAAATTTTGTAATAAAACCAAAAGGAAGTCCATCCTTTGTGGCATAGCATCAATACTTGTTTACTATGACACATATATGATATCATCTTTTGTCTTTGCCCTCTTTTTACTTGTATCTCTATCTCGTATCCAAGTCAAGTTGACCTTTATATATATTTCTGTTTGAATTTTTTGTTTTAATGATAATAGAATCTGACTCCCAATTTTTTACTATTTTTATCAATGTACAATGATAAACACGGTTATTGCGTTGTTAATATTCCAAATAATTAGAACAAGTGACATAATTTATTCATATTCAAAAACATCCATTTCTAAAATAGCGAACATAAAATTGTCATGTCATTTGCTCAATTAAATTTAATTAAATTAGTAATAGATACTCTATTAATTACGCTTTGTTGCATATTTTAAAATTTTCTCACTCACGTATTAGGAATCATGGAATAATATACTTGGTTCCATTTTATGCTCATTTTGTTCTAATTGTTTCCTAGCTTGTTACTTGGTGACAATTTTTTCTTAATTTTTTTTTAATATATTGCACTTGAAAGAATCTGTGTACTAGTGATAGATTTCTATATTCTTAAATAAAAAAACATGGTACGAATCTGAACAGTTCCAAATACTATTACCACATGCATGACAAGAACAAATATATAGTGCACTCTTATGCAATAGTAGGGGATCATGAGCATGGAAACACCTTATAATTTTGAGCAAAAAAATAAAGAAGGTATAGCAAAAATGTGATGAACACACTATGGGAGGTGTGTTCTTCTTTTGAAACACACTTTAATACCATTTGTGTTTGTTATTTTCAAACAATGCTTCAAATAGTTGTTCACTATATTGTATATCGTTTATATATATTAACAGCGGAATGAACTTCATAGTATATACTGTAATTTTCGGTGCCAGTTATGTTTACTATATATACAATTTTATAAGAATTTAAGAAAAGCTGAGTCGTGAATGACACCAAAATGAAACATAGTATTAATCTAACTAGAAGATCGCATATTAAATGAGTGAGTATGTAAACACTACATAGATTAAATATTGGACTCACTAATTAAAATCGAGATCTTTTAACATTAGCTAAGTATCATGTACCATCTTTTATACAAATTAAAGAGATATTCTTTAACTTTAAATGAGAAATTTATGCATTGCTTTATTCACAAGCTTTGAAATTAATCTTTTTCTTTTCCTACATATGTCCATACACACCTTTGAGTTTCCTTTGATTTTTCTTTTATTACTTTACTAACAAATGCATAAGAATGAGGACCATTTTCACCTTCCAAACATATACTTCTTTTGTCCTTTTAAGTAAATTTACTTTGTCAAAAGCTCTTTCTTTGGAACATTGCCAAAGGTATTCAAAGGTTTTAGGGGTGAAATTGTGAATATATTTACCTTATAGCTTGTCTTTCTTTCCATCCATGGTTGAGCTTTATATGTTTTTTTCGTATTTTTTATTTTATTTTTCTGGTTACATTAATAAGGCAGGCTTTCCTTTTGACCAAACTCCTCTCATTTTAGATGCAGTTATAAGGATCTGATCCACTTAGTACAGCACTGATAAATTTTATCAGTTGAACTAACTGGATACTACTCACTCTAATTAAGAGACAATGACAGTTATCTAGCATGCTCACTTTACTTGTTTTTTTTTAGGATAAGTTTACTCGTGATTTTTAATGAATTCATGACAAGTTGAATTTGATTTTAAGACTTGATTACAAATTAATTGAGTTTCAATTTGATTAGGGTTCATAGTGATTTATATTATAAAAAAAATGTTAAAGTTGTGAATTTCATTTTATTAATGTTAATCATGGCCTAACTACAATGATGAAAGTCACGAACTTTGAAAATTTGAAGATATGATCTTGAGTACTAATTTATTTCAAATTTTTTCGCTATAATGATTTTTACTAATGCAGGTATCGTTATCTTATCGCACGAGTGATCCATTGAAACAATTTAACTCCAAAAGACTGATCTATTAATAAAGTAAAAGCAGCTACTCATTAGAGTTTATAGAGAGCTACCACAGTGAATACGAACTGATACTATGTTTAATTACCTTTCGATGAAAAAAAGTTAAATGATTTGTCATCAATAGGAAGGAGACAAGGAAGGTTTAAGACACCTCATTTTATAAGCCTAAGCTTTTAAAATAAATCAATCGCTTAACATAGCATCAAAAAATGAGTGTCGAAATTAGAACATCCGCTGCTTTAGATTGGTACACATATTAATCTTGCATTGTTTTTTGTGTTATTATGTCATGCTGTCTAGATTGGTACACCTTTTATACTGAAAAGTTATTCCAAATTTCGCATGAGTGAAAGTGTTAACATTCAGAAGACGTAGTACTCGGCAAGTTTAAGCTTTCTAACACACATATAGTTGCTTGACAAATATACAATTTTCTATTCCTTCATGATGAAACAACACATCCACTTTTCACATGAAGGGGTTGGAACATGTCTCAAGAACACTTTGATGCATACTAGATTATAGAGGTTGTGGAGCCATATGATCCACTTTCCCTCAGCATCATTTCACAAGCATTCATTTCTCTATCCCTATAATTTTTTTAAGGAATTTCATATGATTTTGTGTTTGGATAACCTATATGTATGCATGTGTTGTACCAAAAAGTTTGCCTCACCATATATATTCTAACATTATCATATCTTTCATGAAAGGAAAAAGTATTTGTCTCAAAAACTTTTCATGTATGTCATTGAAGATGACACTATTTCTTCTTCTCTCATGTTATTCATGGCCTAGCTACAAATTTTCAATCATATGTCATTGAAGATCAAGCTCTTAATAGACTCAATCTTATAAATCACATTTGAATATATATCTTACTCATATGATATAGGACGAGATTTCAAATTAATAGCGGGTCAACAAACCCGTATTAAAATTTCAAAAGCATAAGTCATGATGCCCTTTTATTATCATAAAATTGGTTTGAACATGATTTCATAGACTATATGCTAATAAGATGCTTTGACATGTTATTAGGAATATTTTTTAAAATATGGTATGAAAATGGATTAATAATCATATGAAAGGGCCTCAAGGAATATCACAACCCTTGACATTCTAAAGAAACTTTAATTTCAATTTTAAATTTTTGGATAGAATGATTCTTAACTCATGCATTGAGAAAGGTAGAGAACCTGGTTCTCTTGTTCTTTTAAAGATCATATTTTTCATGTAATGGTGATAGAAAGTCAGCTATTCTTTTTTGTTCAATAATTTTATTTGCTTTCATTTTTGCTTTTTAGTACAGACTCATATATTTCAGTAAGATCTATGATTAACGATATTACATTTTTTTATTACTAAATCAGAAGTCTCAAGTTCGAACTGAATAAAATGTGGAACTATGTGTAACCTTATGGCTTTTGGGGTAAAATTTCAATAATTTTCTCCAATATTTTTGTAACATATATTTAAAATCTACAAACATCCTTTAAGAAAAAAAATTTGGAAAAGAGCTTGGACCGAGAAAAACGTTACGCCTATGGTATATTACTAATACAAGAGCACTCTTTTCCATGAAATTAAAGAAATTGGTCATGGATTTTTCTTTTCTCTTTTCTTTTCAAGT
>JAYMTB010001914.1:0-10111 GCA_036897585.1 Francoa sonchifolia | reverse complement strand
GCATGGGATAAGTCTAAAGCATGATTATGGAATTTATGTAAAATTATATTAATCCACTTTTTACATGGGTTTTATCACCATATTCATAAACTAATAATTCCTCTATAATAACAGATTAATTCATGACATCGCGTGTTTAAACTAATCAAGTATTATTTTTGTAAATCAAAATAAGAGTACCAAAATACAAAGCATGCTTAGTACGGGTCCAATTATAATATCGTTACAAAACTTATAAATTTTTCGTAATTTTGTAATTTTTGGAAAATGATTTTTAGAATGTTTTTAAAGTTATTTACAATTTCTAACACTTTTCGAAGCATAATATTGTCTAAATGCATTGGAAACAAATTTTTCATTCTCATTCTTATGAAAAACACCAACTTTGTTAAAATAGATGGTCCTTTTTTCATGAGTTTAAAGGTGACTTATTATATTTTATATTATTCAAATAACAATCTTTCAACTTTTTATCGATTAAAAAATACATTGTACGGATAAATTTATTTACATGTTATGAATTTAGCAAATTTCAACAAAATTCGACTGAAAGAACTGTAACAGTTTTTTTTTTTTATTTACTCATCTTCATTGTGGTCTAAACGTTTTGGACTTGAATGGTCATTATATTCAATCTTGAATGACCATTATTTTGGTGGTAATGTCATTTCCGTTTTTGATGGTAAAACGGATTATAAATAGTGTTTTGGCCCCTAAGCTTGCTCACACACAAAAGATAGAGTTTTTACTCTAATTTTACACCATCTATAGGTGAGAGAGAAAGTTTAGAAGAACCAAAAACATCACGGAAAACCCATAGTTGATCAAGTTGACAATGGTCAGAGGTTAGTAATAATCTTGTTAAAATTTCGCATTCATGTTTGTGTTTCTATTTAGTATTTAGAAACATGTTCTAGGATAAATGATTTATTCTATCAAGAACTTCATTAAGTGAATATTAAAAATTTATGTCTATATTGTAAATTATAAACGTTAGGTTACAAAGGTTGATTATACAAACTTTTTTGAGATATAACATTTAGTTTCACACTGCAATTTAGTAACGATTGCATAACTTAATAAAATGATCAACTTTATACTTCTAAAATGAAAATGAAATGAGTGAGATATTGAAATAAAAAATTATAAGAATGAGACCTATAATTTAGTGGTGAAATAAAAGTGTTAATCATAATTCTTTTGTTTTGTTTTCATTATTTCCCATCATCCATCCATAACTTAAATCCAACAATCAATACCCTTTTGGCCACGTGTCAATAACCCTTTTGTTCATCACCTTCTCACTACAATTTTCTCGAGAAAATCACAAAAACAAAGTTACATACCCAGAGAAGGTATGTTTACCAGATCACTAAATTTTCACACAAAACAATAATTTTAAATAATTATTTAAATTTATTTTGACTGATAAAAACAAAATCTCTTAACAATAAACTAAAATTTAAGTTCAAATTCTGCATATATCAAACAACATAAATTATATAATTCGAGCTAACTGTGGACAATGAAACTCTAATAAAATTGTCCTACTTTTTTGTTATGGCAATGGTAAATTTATATTTATTTATAATGAACGTGAAAAGGTCAAAAGTAGTTAGAAAAATGAGTGGCAGAGAGTTGTCGGAAGGGACTGAAGGTTAAACGGCGCAGTAACCTGCAAACAGAGACAGCACGCGAGGTGACCGGAGGAAGTAGGCGGCGACAGCGAGTCACCACCTCTTTCAACTCGGTCGTCTTGATGCCCCACATTTCCCTCGATTTTCCCCTCTCTGCACGCCCTACCTTTTTTGAATTTTTATTTCTGGGCGCGTCTTCCAACGGCTACTTTTATCGACCTTATTTTAACCCTTTATATCTATTTTAATTCACTATTACTTTCAAATTTTATTAAATAATTGTAACCTTTTGTTAATAAATATCTCTTACTAATTTTTGTCTTTTTTATTCAAAATTCTCTCTATATAAAAATAATTTGTTAATTATTAATGTATTTACAATTATTATTATTTTTATTAAAATTAAGTATTTTATTGAAATCTATATTGTTAAATTATTAAAAAATAAAATCTAATTTATTTTTATTTTTATTTTTTCAAATTAGGATATATGAGGAGCGTGACATACACGCGCGACAAAGGAGAGTATGTTATGACTTTTGAGACACTGAATTAATTTCAGTAAGCGTGAGTGAAAACCACGCTCTTACCTATAAATAGCCTGTCAACGGCCATTTGATGTATTCCCGCCACAGATCTCAAACCCAAAACCCTAAGAACCCTAAAAACCCTTTTCATTAACTTAAGTGTTATTTTGATTGGAAAATCATTAATTAGTCAAAACGGGTCTCTCATTGTGGATGCTCGGGTTCAATCTCGACGGTTTGCGAGTCGATATGAATCGTTTACTAGCTCTACTCTTCCATCAGGTATCATCTCATATCAAATATATTTACAGTATTAACAGTATCATATATTAATTCTAATTCTTCTGTTTTAGGGAGTTTTGGACGAACAATTTTTGCAACTTCAACAACTTCAAGATGAGAGTTCACCAAATTTTGTATCAGAAGTCGTTAATATTTATTTTCATGAATCGGAAAAATTACTCAGAAATTTGAGAGGATTATTGTAAGTATTTTCATCATATTTTCTTTTTCGGATAAAATTGGATAGAATTTTGAGGATTTGAGTAAACGGCTCTTTTTTTCTTTTTGGTTTTGTGAATAGGTGTGAGAGAGAATTATCAGATTATAAGAAAATGGGAATTCATTTGAATCAATTAATTGGAAGCAGTTCAAGTATTGGTGCAAATAGAGTTAGAAATGTTTGTGTAGCATTTAGAGCTGCTTCTGATCAAAGCAATAGAAATGGGTATGTATTTATTATTTCAAAATTTCGTTATGATTTTTTGGGTAGATTTTTAAAAGAGACGAGCTAAGTCGAGCTGAGCTATAGACAGTATTAATTACTCAACTTCAAGGTTTTTATAAAAGAAGCCATATCTTTTTAATTTGAGTGATCAAATTGCTAAATTCAATAAAAGTTATTTGAATTTTTTTTAAAATCTAACGCCTCAGATTGAAAACCATGGCGTCTTTACAGTGTTATAGTCGAACTTTTTAATTTACTTATATGAAATCCCGTCTCATTTGATAGTGAAAAATAAGCATGATTTTGCTACCAAATAAATTGGCTTTAAACATGCAGTAGCAACTGTAAGGTTTGATCTCAATAGATTATACGGAACAACTAATATTAAAATTTGATGATTTGGGTTTTGGGGTTGCAGATGTTTAAGAGCATTGGAAGTGTTGGAACATGAATATTGCTATCTCAAGAACAAACTGCATGAACTATTTCAGGTAAAAAAGTTTAATGGGTATTAACTATTTCAGCATTATTTTGATGTTAATAAATGAATGCAACAGAATCTGATCTGTGTACATGCAGATAGAGCAGCAGAGAGTTTTAGGAGGTGGAGTGAGATATCCAATGCAAAATCCATGACATGACTTGTTAGGTTTTCTTAGGCCTTTTTTCATTGGTTTTTGCTCAAAACCAAGCTATAAAACCTAATCCACCTGATGATCTGATCTGATTCAATGTAAAGGATGAATTTATTGTTTGTTTGTAGGTTTGAATTGAATGAGAAATGAAAGTTGAATGGTTTGTTGATTGGGTAATGAATCCTGTATTTATGGAATCAAAAGCTGATGAATCAATCAAATCACATCATTAGCAGTAGACATCACTCATATAGCTAGCTACTCAAATACTAGACTCCTATCGGTTAATTATACAAATATCCTTAAGTAATAATTTTTCAGAAAAAATTTTAGTTGTGATTTTAAATTTTGAGCATGTATAATTTCATTTAATCAAATTTAATTTAAAAAAAAGAAAGAAAGAGTCTCGATAATTAAAAAAGAAAAATAGATAAATGAGTTGTAAATCGAACTACTAATCACATAATTGTAAATTATAACTAATCCTTTTTAGGCTAAAATATTATATGATACCGAAAATATTAATCTTCAGATAGGCAAAATTTGTATGACAGGTCCGCGGTGAATATCACTACTCATGAGAAAATGTTTATCACTGAATATGAATTTTTACTACTGAATGTGGGAGTGGGTATAAACTAACAGTATGTGCATGGAACTTTTCGGATGATTTGGGTGTTCAATTAATTGTCCACTCTTTCTGATCTATACTCATCTCTGTCTAGCACATGAAAAAACAATAATGGAATAGTTGATTTGCTACTATCACTTCTTGCCAGCAAACAAGTCAATAGTTACAACACTCTCAAATCAGGATTGCCTAATTAATGGTCTATTTCCAAACAATTCTATTCTACTCCATTATGAGTTCTTTCATATCTTAGGTATAAGTTCGATCGTAACATAGGTATCGGTTTATTCAAAACTTACAATTTTTTCAATTAATATATAGTGTCAATTAATTCAATTATAGCATGTACGAGTTATATGGGATACTTGGAGCTGAATCGAATCTCACATCTAGGATTTATTGTCCAAATTTTAAAATAATATAATTTTATATGAGTTCATTTAACAAATTAATGATATGATAATATACGAATATTTGCTTAAGTTGAGAATAAACCCTGTTGGAAACCGGATGATTCTATGGGGTGCCGGTCGGTTTGGGACCAAAAAAGACGTACCAATTATTTCGGGTCACAGGAGCGGTACAGACGATTGGGGTGAGAGAGAAGGACCGTTGTTTCCTTTTTACGAATCGTGAGTAACAACTCTCACAAGGCGTATGCGTGACTGATCCTTAACCACTAAGTTGACTCGGGTATGGAAGGTAGTGATGAATTGTTGGTGTTATGGTCACCTTTTCTGTGTATGGCTCTCTAGAGTTACTCCTTGTTTTTCTCATAGTGTTGTTGTCGTTACCCCCTTGTCGTATAGGACAAAGGGGTATTTATAGGAGGCGCCCTCTTGTAATCATCATTGCTCGGGCCGCATCCTATAGGGATTTGACAGTTTCTAGCCTTGTATGTCAGTGTAGTTGGTATTTGATTGACATTTAATGTTCAGTACTACCCGTCGCACTCCAGCCGCACAAAACCCTCAACGTGGGTCCGTACTGCACGAGGATGCGACAGGTAGACGGCCAAGGGTAGGTTAAACACTCGAGCATTTAGAGATTCTAGGATCATGTCAGTATACGCCTTAGAATGTTCGTTGGGAATACGGGTTTAGAGAGACAAAGCGATCCTCCTGCCTTAGGGGCGTCGCCTGTCTCTCCAAACGTACTCATTCTCTCAATCCGCCATGCTAAATACCTCAATTGTTCCCTTTACAGGGCAAGGCGTTCCTGTTGCAACGCCCTGCCCCTTATTGCTTATCGACTGGGCCATTAAGCGTCTGTGCCAAGTTGTCTGGACCGGCCTCGCTCTTGGATGTTGGGCTGGTTGCTCATACCCCGTGGGCTTGGGCCTGGTAATTTGGCTAGATCTCCTACATCCCTGGGCTTGGTCCTTCGCTTCGGACGGGTCGGGCGTCCGAATCACCCCCGAAAAAGGACTTTACCAACAAACCCTAAAAAATAAACTGATGCATGCACTCAATTAGCCAAGAAAGTGATTGAAAATAATATAATTTTATATGAGTTGATTTAACAAATTAATGATATGATAATATACGAATATTTGCTTATGTTGAGAATAAACCCTCACAAACAAACCGATGCATGCACTCAATTATCCAAGAAAGCGATTGAATTATTAGCTTGAATTCATGTTTAGAGAGCTTGTCTGAAATATATGTTGGATGCATTAAGTTTTTGAGTAGAATTATTAGCTTGAATTCATGTTTAGAGAGCTTGTCTGAAATGTATGTTGGATGCATTAAGTTTTTGAGTAGACGTTAAGTCTTATAATGTCATTTTGTTAAATTCAGTCTTATAACGTCATTTTGTTGAATTCAAGTATTGTTTGATTGATCAATTCAAATCGCTTTCTTAATCGATCTTGGATAATTGAGTGCATGCATCAGTTTGTTTGTGAGAATTTATTTTCAATAGCTTATTTATATGAAAGACATAAATTGAAAATGCAAAAACAAAATATGTAGTTGCCGAAAACACGGGCAGGATTCGATTACATATCTTAGAAATACACCATACATATTACCAAAACAACACAAACTAAATAGAAAGGGGACCGGATAAAAGCGAAACCCTAATAACACGTATTATGTCAGTTAACGAAACAAGACCAACAAGTAAACCTTGTTCATCCACCACCCAAATTCTATGGACATGTTTTGTAACAACCTTGTTTATCACTTCACCCAGTAAAGATTCACCATTGCATGTCACAAGTTCCCTCGGTGAAGGTGTTATGTCGGTTGCACGAAATGGGATTTTCGCAATGCTTTCGGTGAAATCCAATGCACTTAATGGTAACCATGTTTGTAACGATGCTAAATGACATCCCCTCAAATCTGTTGCAGAAAATGTCCCTATAAGCTCCCTTCCTTTGCCCTGCAATCAAGGGTTAGCATGTGTTCGTCCAAAAAATAAACCAAATGTGAGGAGAACGAGAAATACGTACATATACAAGTTGTTTATGGTCATCTAGAGGGAGATCTGAGGCTTTGACTATAGGAACGGCATTGAGCATAGCAGTCCTCATGCATTTGATGGTTTCGATGACTTTTGTTTGATCGGTTATGGCATAAACATTGTCATTTATTGCTCCTGAATCCTTTATGTTACATGATAAGATGCTATCTAATTCATAGGCGTGTTCCTTCAAGAACCTTAATAAGTCCATTTGTGTCACCATATGATAGCTTGACGCAGATTCAACTAGTTCAACACCTGATATGTTCTCCATGTGGCTATCTATGGGTACTAAAGCTCGATGAATTCCTTTGCTAAACATTTCCATACATTCTAGGATACTGCAGTAAGTAACAATCAATTTCATCTATACCATTCATGTAAGACGACACTAAATTCAATAAAGTACTAGTCAAACACTTTGCACTTTCTCGTGCGAGTGACTCATAAACCACATTTAATACATTATAGCTTCAGTACAACTTGCCCTTAAAACTGATACACCATTGGTACTATCATGCTATCATATTCTGATATCATATCAAACAATCACCATCAATTTACTTTTTCATTATTCCTATGTACTACTAACTAATGTCACACGGATCGGAATAACATAATCACTTCTTACATGAATGTTCTAATAAATTATATGCTACTAGTACATCAATATGAAATTAGGGTGCAATTCAGTTCAAAACATACCAAACCATCACTACAATTAAATCAGTTGAACAGAACTGAATTACTATAGTTTGATTTAAATTCCATACTAAAACCAACTTTTCTTTCTCTAACAACCGAGAACTGAATCATGATCAACATCCAAATTATAAAAATAAACATACAAACAGTTACCTAGTATGAGGATTTAATGTCCACAAACTAAGACCTTCCAGACTATGACCAATAATAGCCGAAACCGGCACCGACATTTTCCGATCAAGATCAGACACATCACCACCGTCCATTTCATCATCACTAGCAATATGAGTCAACACATCAAGCATAGTAACCATTCCTATATAATGTTTCCTTACCACACCAGTTTGCTTATCAGACTCCATTATCATTGACCCACCTGCCCCTATCCATTGACCCGGCGGCGCCGCCACAGGAACCGCCACCACTTGATTCGCTACCAATGCATTCATCGTATGTGCTAAGGATGCCGTATATGGTACTTCCACTAATCTTCTCTTTTCCGATGTTAAATCCTTCACTTTTTTGTTTCTTAGCCGGAGTTTGTCGTTTCCCGGCGATATTTGGTCGCCGGCGGTGGTAAAGTTTGGATTTTTATTTGTTTCTTGCATTTTTTGCTGTTTTTTTTTGCTCGGGGGAGAAACGCCGGCACGGTATTAAGATGGGGATGGTGACGTGGAAAAATTAATAGCGTAGGTGTCAAGCAGAGGATTTGCATGGAATGTGATTGTGCCACGTGGAGTCAATGTTGACTGACACGAATTTGAACAAACATGTGCAAATCACGTGCTTTACCATAAATATAATAATTTTTTTTAAACTTATCCATTTATTAATAGTATCCTTTATTTTATTAATGGAATTCAAAATATTTTTTAAAATAATATTTCAAATTTCTTTGTAATTTTTTAAAATTTTATAAATATCTATTTTATTTATTTACTTGGGTGTCTTAATATTAAATATGTTTATTAAGGTTTAAAATACATTTAATTATTATTTTTCTCAAATTTTTTAAAAAAATTTGCCAACGGAAAAATAATTACTTTAGTCCAAAAATCACTGTATTAATTCGCTGCAAAATTATGTATCCGATCAAGATCAACTAAAAATTTATTTGTACATTCGTGTCACTAAACTCGAGGATTTGAACAATCTGAAACATCATAATATTATCAAACATAAGATTGAATCAAACTTACCAGTTTTATAATGCTGTTGCAAAGATGTACAAAAACTCGATAGTAAAAATGGAAAAGAATCAACACACTTAAATCTTCCAACCTCCACAAAACCCGTTGTTCAAAATTCAATTTATGTAGCGGTTAACTCTGGCAGCTCTTAAAAGTGATTGCCAGAGAACCACATTGCCCTTCAAAACTCCGAAACAGTAATCACCCAAAATTCTATATATAACATAGTTTGCACGCAGTAGGTTTATACAGTATCATCTTTCACTTCTTGTATCGAATCTTTTTCCTCGGAAATGAAGTCTGTGCTGCTGTCTTCTGCTAATGAGAGTCCGTCGTTCTGTGGGGTATTGAACATTTCATCGTGCTCGAGTTGAGCTAGTTTCTCTTTCAATTCTCCCTTTAGTAGCTCCATGACGTCTAGAATGGTTGGTCTTTTCTCGGGTTGACTGTGAGCGCATATAAGTGCAACCAAGATAACCCGCTTCAGCTCTTCCTCAACAAACTTCCCATTCAGCCTTGGATCTGCCAGTTCGCTGAACTTTTTCTCGCAAGCGAATGGCAGAGCCCATTCAAAGAGCGTCCGTTTCGTTGTTGCATTTAGTTTCTCGATAGGCTTTTTGCCACTGACAAGTTCTAGCAGGAGAATGCCAAAGCTGTAGACATCGCAACTCTCTGACGCTTTTCCTAACATAGCGTATTCGGGTGCAAGGTAGCCAAGGGTACCTTTAACTTTTGTGGTTACGTGCGTTGTGCCATCAGGTATTAGCTTTGCAAATCCAAAGTCAGCAACTTGAGCTTGGAAATTTGAATCTAACAATACGTTGCTTGCCTTGATGTCTCGGTGAATTATATGTGGAGTTGCATGGTGGTGAAGATAGCTGGATCATCGACAATTGGAGGTTAATGTTTGAGTTGTAAACGAGAAGTAAAGACGAAAGTAGCGATTAGTACTTACATAATTCCCTCGGCAGACCCAATTGCAATGTTCATCCTTCGATTCCAATCAAGGAGGCATTCAGCGGAATGATGCCCGTGAAGATGAGAGAGTAAGCTTAGATTTGCCATGTAGTCGTATACAATTAAACGCTCTTGACCTTCGGCACAATAACCACGCAGACTAAGCAGATTCTTGTGACGAACTCTTGCCAGTATCTCAACTTCAACAGAAAATTCCATTTCTGCTTTGTCACTCCAAACCTTCAACCTTTTAACAGCAATCTGCAAAATTTCCAATTTCGTATAATTGGATTCGGTTTATTTGCAAGACAAGTGGGTGCATAGTGGCAACAGAGAGTCAGAAAAATAGTAACATAAAAATATGCAGTCGTATAGTTTACAATAAATGTAACACTATAGCATCATCAAAAGGCTCAAATGAGGCTTTCTTGAGGATAAAAGCTATATATATAAACCAGTGTCATCAACTTATGGCAAACCTTAACTTTAGATTGGCTGTGTGCAAAACTAATAATAATGATGCAATACCACAGCATGGGAAGAGGTAACTATGTCCATCAGTGTCTGTGAATTAAGTAATGTTGAATCAGTGTGGCAAGGTTCAAACAGAGCTGTAAATTCAGCTACATTGAA
>JAYMTB010001913.1:0-10113 GCA_036897585.1 Francoa sonchifolia | reverse complement strand
ATTTTGTGGCGCCAAATTATCATGGACTCTCAGGTGATGGTAGCTCTGGCACTTTCACTTGTCGGTGGACTGAGCACTTCTATAGGTGAGTTGATTGTAATGAGTGGTTTCGACTGGTTTAACTTTTGGCTCTAATTTGATGGTTATTGTGAATTGTAATCCTGTTTTGTGTTTTATGGTTTTTGAATGGAAGAAATCTGAACATTTCTTGCCTTGGTTGATGATATGCTGAATTAGTCTGAATTCTGCATTTCAAGAAGCTGTTTATGTGATTTTCTTGGTTGAGTTATGATGGTTATTAAGATTTTGAAATGCACATATGTATGCCATGGAATTAGATATTTCCCCCAATTTCCATGTTAGTTGATGTTTTAATGGGTTATGATATGAAAATGCAACCAACGAAGTCAAATTTGTTAATAGGTCTGATGTCTGATAAGCCTTCTTTTGGTGCTCTTTCATGTTTTTGCTAACTTCATAGCTTTGATTGTCGAGTATTTTAATTATGTTCTATGGATCATTGAACAGGTGCGCTTTTTGTCATTATATGCGAAGCACCCAATTTGAAAATGCTTGGCCTTTTACAGGTAATGCTTACGGGTCAACCCTCCATCTCTACTAATCAAAGTAGTTTTATTTTCCTCAATTTGTCTTCTCACGGAAGAAGGGTGTGATTTCTAGTTTGGGATTTTGACTTAGTTGAATTGGGTTGAGTTTAGTTGTGTTCTTATCTTATCAATCGGTTGATTAAGTTTGCTTATCTATCCACCAGCCAGCCAGCCAGCCAGCCAGCATTTATACTTATCATTCTAAAGTTCATCACCATTCAGCAGTGAATGCTATTTATTGCTTTGATTGTGTGAAAATCTTCTAAAGCTTTGTATGTCATTCATCCAGGGTTTTGCTGCAGGACTCATGCTGAGCATATCTTTCCTGGATTTGGCCCATAATGCTATGAACTCAATTGGGTTCTTGAAAGGAAACCTTTGGGTGAAGTTTAAGTCCTTCCTTATGTACATTCAATTTTATTATTCTTAGGTTTGTTCTTATAAATAATTTCAAGTTTATTTTTACAGTTTTTTGCTGGCGTCATATTCTTTGCTATTATAGCTAATTTTATCCCAGAACCAACACTCACTCCCATTCCTGATGCGAAAAGTAAAAAGGTGAGGATTCTTTATTCTAATAATGAGTCCAAATCCTCATAACATGTAGGAAAATACTTAAAAAATATGTTGATGGTTTAACACTGATTGAGAACAGAAAAATGGGGATGAAGAGGGGAAGGACATAATGAAAAAGCACCGTCGCCAAGTTCTATTCAGTGGCATTATTACAGCAGTTGGTATGTTTGGTTCTTCCAGCATGTAATTAAAAGTTCAACTAATTGCACCTTTGGCTGATGCAGCTGCAACCGTAGTGCACATTATGCTAATATGCATGTTTGTAGAGTTCTTATAATAATTAGAAGATTTTGTTTTGTTCTTCTGGACGTTTGGTTTTAATTCTTTGAAAAAGGAAGATCTGGAAACTGTCTGGGCACAATATCCTTTCAAGGCCTCCATATCTAGACTTTCCATTTTATCAATATCATGGTGGGGTATATGGAATGAATGGACTTTTCTTTATGTTAAATAGATGCAGAGGTCGTTTTCTGAATATTGTTGAAAGGGTGCATAGTGTTTTGTTAATAGATAAGTATTCACCCCCTTTTTTGAAAAGTTGTTCCCCTGTATTCAAACAAAAAAGTGCTTATATTATAATGGACTTATCTTTATTGTTTCTCATGTAGGCATAAGCTTACACAATTTTCCCGAGGGAATGGCAGTGTTCCTTGGATCAATGAAGGTATTCCATTTTCCAGTATTCTTAGGAGTATTTGTTTTCTTATTGTAAATATATATCAACTCAATGCTTTTAATATTTTTAAAGATCCAACGCAAATAAATTTATGAGATTCTACTAGATTTTATTGCTGGTGTTACATGCTTCTTTTGTAGGGTCTTCGTGTTGGTGTTAATTTGGCCTTAGCCATTGCTTTGCACAACATCCCAGAGGTATATATCCAGATCCTGTAATACTGCTAAAGTTAGATGTAGATGGTATTGGTTCTTTTGAATGCTTCCACTCTAGAATTTATATGGTTTGTCTGCCTTCGCAAAATATGACTTTTTTGTTCCCTTCCCATTGACTTAGTCACATCCGAAATGGTCTCCAGTCTGGTTTGATGAGAAGTCATGAAGGAATTCATAGAAGATATTGCAATTTTGTTGATTCTTCTTAGATGTTCAATAACTAGAAGTTACTTAACTATCTGGTCATATGAGAATGAGAGACCCATAGAATAATGACATATATCATCGAACAATATCAAGTATAATTTTGAAGCCCCAGCTTTCGTAAAGCTGGCGCCTAGCCAATTTGGGCCACAACTATAATTTTCTTCCTCTATTGTTAGAATCGGATGCAGTTTTTTGTCGAGCTGTGGACTTGCCTTCTCCCATAACTTCTCAAGTTTTCTTTTGCAGGGTGTTGCTGTTGCACTTCCTATTTATTTTGCAACACAGAGGTGAAAATATCTTGAGCCATGCTTATTGAAAGGACTTATGAGATGCAAGAAAATATATGTGATCTTGGATATGTTTTTACAGCCTTATGTTACTTAGATGTATATTAATAATGTTACCCAAATCCCCCTCAATACCTCATCATCAATACATGATATCAAGTTATTTAACCTTTCTGGATCTGGACAACAAAGGTCTATGCCGCTGACACAGAGTTACTTGTGGGATTATGATTTACCTATATCTGTCATCTATCCTAATGTTGCAAACCAACTTAAGATACAACTTGAATTGGGTAAAGCCAACTAGATTTGAACATCATGACTTCTTTGGAAGTTTTACCCCACATACTTTCAATGCAAATTTGTGTACCTATAACACCATGTCTTTGTTGTTTCCTTAAGGAATACGTTTTCTGGTTTGATTATGAGGCTACTGAAGTTTTAATCTTTTCTACACTTTCAACTGATGTTGCTACTTGTTCTGAGATGCTAAGAACAAATTGGTAATCATATATATAATATATACTTAACAGATAGTTTGTCCACATTTCTCAGCAAATGGCAGGCATTCAAGCTAGCAACACTTTCTGGTTTTGCTGAACCGCTCGGTGTTATACTTGTAGGTACGTATTGGTGCTTATATGCTAAAGTAACTTCCCGCCCTTACTCAGCCGTAAACCCCATTTTCCTAAGATATCAGTGCATTGCCATGTCATGCACAGATGTTTATAGTAATATGTTGTCCTACACCATCTTACCTTCTCTTCAAAGGAACAGAAACAAGACTCTGAGTCAGAGTCTTTATTTAAGTATAGGTGACAACATTTGGTTTACCTCATATATAAGCGGTGTTGAAATTTTACTGGGTTTAATAGCAAACTATGGTTATTTGTTAATGCTACAAAATTTTCGAACTTCATTCTTATACATAAATGTTTGATTGCAGCTTATCTATTCCCAAGCAGCTTAAGTCCTGAAATTCTGGAGGGCTTACTAGCATCAGGTCTGCAATATTATTGTCTCCGGATCTGTTTTATAAGGAAACATTCTTATACATATTTGTCTCGCAATTAGTTGGCGGAGTGATGGCTTTTCTAACCTTGCACGAAATGCTGCCATTGGCATTTGATTACGCTGGACAAAAGCAAGCTGTGAAGGCCGTGTTTATAGGAATGGCATTCATGTCTGCAAGGTAACATACTCATAGCAGGAACATACTGTTTCAGTTTGCATTCACCGAATCTTCTTCTTTCTCGTGACTTGAGTTAATTGTTAATAACTCTACCCACTATCTGGTTATGCAGCCTATATTTTCTCGAAATTAGCTTACCCAAGGAAATGAGCTTCTAACTGTGATCAGCCAATTGTCATACCAGTGTTGTATGTTGCAAACCGCACCATGATAGCTCTCATTCTGCTCGCTTTTGTCACTCAGGCAGCGCAAACATCTACTGACGAACAGGTTCAATGGTAATATTACTCTTTCTAGGATGCAAATGTTATGATAATAGAACACGAATGTACTTTTCTGTTTCTTTCTTGGAAAGAAGGACAAGGAAAAATAAGAGTAGAATGTATTCATCTTGTATTGTTAAGAAATTTTTCAATCTCTCGAATTTGAAAATCTCAGTCGTAGTCATGAATTTTTATGCATATGCATATTTTCTTCTCATTTCCTTTGTTCCAATACGAAAATGAAAACTATGAACACAGAGCCTGCAATGTTGAAGATCCACATTTAGTAGTGAATATCACCCACCAATGTGATATTATTCACCAGTATACGTGAACCTTCACTACTAAATGTGGTTTGACTAAAATGAAAATTCTTGTTTGTCACCATCTTTATGTTAGACATTTATTGGTGGACATTAATGAGAAAATTTTCACCATTAAATATGTATATTTACCAGTAAATGTGGACCTAACCCTAACCCTAGCAGTACGAGAGAGAAATTTGAAAAGACATTTCAAGAAGCCTTTTGACTCTTTCGATCTAAACAAATGACTGCAAAGCTGCCACCAAGATCCATTATTCCATCACTTCAGCTTCCAAACTTTGTATATAATTTATATTTCATTCAAACCTAATCATTTGATTTCATCGTTGTTCATATGTTGTGTCCATCAAACTCCACTAATAATCAAACCTTATTAAATGCCCAAAAAGCTGACCCATTTACAGCTCCAAAAAGGTTATCTCAGTACCCCATTTGTCTATCTCTGTCTACAGGATCCTACTAAAACCTAAATATCATTTCTATAGCTGTCGGCAATTAAAATTTATTAGTGTTATATGAAATTTTTTAATTCAAATTCTGCATATATTTGGAACTATACATGGAGCATGGTAGCTCTCATGTTTTTGCCCATATTTAAGTACTGATGTAATTATATACAAAAGTCAGATATGAATAAATTGATAGTGTTATTTTATGTATATTTCTTCATACACTATAAGAAAAGGTCTTGGAGATATATATTTTTAGTCTCCGTAGGAAGCAGCTAAATGGTTTAGAAACGGATTAACATATTCTGTCAAGTTTGACTAGTCCTCATATACAAATAACTAGCGAGCATTCATTTTAAGAAGAACAAGAATGAGGAATCTAATAATAATCTTGCAAAGGATGTCTAGAAAAAGAAATAAAGTAAACAAATAAAGAAGAAATAAAAATAAAAACATGGGTATCAAATGTAATCATAATGCTTAATACTATTTCTTACTTTTAGTACCACATGATTACATAAGAAAAGTATATCAATATTCATTCATTATCTTGATCAATTTCAGAAGCTGCTAATTCATCAACTCCTTCAAGACAATCAATCCCAAAAGCTTCATGACCCTTTCCAAATGCCTTAATATGATCTTTAAGTGATCTTTTATGTTTAAAATCAGATCCACACATGCAATACCAAAGTTTCCCACAATTTTTCTCATGTGTTCTCCAATCACCTCGTACCGCAAAAGCTTTCCCACATTTCCTACACATAAAAGGCTTGAATCCATGCTTTCTTTTGTAATGAGTTTGAAGGGTTCTGAAATCTTTGAGTGGCTTTGATCTTGGATGGTCTATGTTGTTCCTACAAGATGGTGCACAACAGTAGCATGGTAGCCTTAGCATGGCTGTTGGTTGTGTTCCTCTTAGTGATTCTGGCCCTTTTCTGTATTGTGATCCATGTCCCCACATATGCATCTATATAATAACATTATAAGTAATATGTAGACATGTAATGAGAATTACATAAAGATCACAACTTTGCTACATATCACTCACTTAATCTAATTTTTGCTATAAAAGAAATTCCAAACCTGGGTCTAGCTTATTAGTATGTTCGCTAAAACCCTACTACTTCAAATACCCGGATTTGTTATAGTCTCGTGCATGTAAGAAAGAAAATTAACATCTCTTTGAGAAGTTTGTGGTGATTAACAGAACAATGGTTGAACTTGAGACTACAACGTGGATAAATTTGTAGTGACTAAATTATCTGTGCATTTGGGATTCAATTTAAATTGAACTAGATCGGTTCAATTACTTCCAATCAAGCCCCATTTTGGGATTTGGAGGGAAATTCACATACAAGAATTATAGCACCATAAGAAAAGAATTCATGGTTCAAACCAACTAGTTTAAAAGAAAATTTTAGAATGTAGGAACATGAAACTAATAACATAAGAAAAATTAAGTTTTTGGTTTGGATAAAGAGAGGATCTAAATCCTAAGATATCTTTAGTTTTACAGATACATGAGAACATATGAAACACAAACTTCAAGGTGCAAAAAAGCATAATTGTCTGAGTAGTTCAATCACATAAAGATAGGTACTCATCAATATCTGATCTTGATTTCAGTTGGACTACCAAGACAGATATAACATGATTATTCCTATATTCTTCAAAATCCAAAAAACAAACCCATAAATCATGCACAAAAGAACTTATGATGGGGTCTCATATGAGAAAAAATAAAAGGAAAAGGAAAAAGGAAAAAACCCTAATGACCCAAAAGAAAAAGGAAAAAAAAAAACCCTAATTACCCTTATTAGTCCTTTTCTTCATACCCATCCAGATTTGAATAAAAGGGAAAGCTTGAAATCATGGATAGAAATAAAATTTTGCTTTTTTTGTGAAAAATCAATAGGAAAAAATAAAAAAAAAGGGAAAGTAAAGCTTTTTAATATATACCTGCATGTTATTGTATCTATTGAATGTTTTGAAGCAAAGATGACATGAAAATTGAGTAGGTCCAATTAAAATTTGGGAAGGAGTTGGAATCCAATATTGACCCTTATTAAGACTTTCTGATGAATACCCAGATGCTGAAATAGCTTCATCTTTATTATCAGATGAAAGATTTGTTGAAGAAAGCCTTGAAATCAAATCATCCGAAGTAGGGTTAGGGTTTCCTAACCCTAATTGTAAAGAAACAGTCATATTTTCATCGTCATGAGGATGAATAGAATTATGGGAAGAGGGTATTGATATTTCATGTTTTGATGGGCTTAAATTGAGAAGGGGAAGAGCTTCTTTGAGAGGAGAAGTGGTGTTTGAGTAAAAATTGTTGTAAAAAGGTGGATTTGAAGATGATGAAAAATGGTTGGGATAAAATCCATTATCGAAGTAATTGGAGTAAGGATGATCAGTCATGATGGAAAGTTGGATGAGAGAATAGTTGGCAGGTGGGTATGTTATTATACCGAGTGAGAGAGAGAGACTAAAGGTGATTGAAAAAAAAGTTATATGGTGGAATTAAAACTAAAACAAAATCATGAAATTATTTTTAAAATGAATATTTTCATTCGTGTATTTATATCGCTACTACGTGTTTTTTGAAGTGTGATCAGAATATGGACAATCTATTGCAAGAGTTAAGTTAATTCATTGGAATTTATAAACAATCTTTTATGGTTACTAAATTATTTCTAATTCAATTTTAAAAAACAATTTTTGATGATAATATTTTAAAACTTTGAAAGTTAGTAAACTAAAGTGAGTAAAAAGGAGACAAGAAATAAAATGGGGAAAAGTGTAAAAGAAGGAGAATGAGATAATCTTGGGACTTGAAAGAACAAACCCATTATTGAAATTTGTGAAAATATTTTTCAAACTAATCAAAATTTACTTTACCAAACCAATTACTAAAGAGAGGTTAAAAAAGGTCAAAGACATGAAGTAGTTGGTCTCCCTTAATGTTATTTACCATTCACACAAATAAACATTACAAAATATATCCACCTCCAATAAAATACAAATCTTCTTAGTTAGTTTACATAGGGATTGAAGAATTTTTGGTTGGACTCTGGATTTATTTCAGATATCCAAATTCTTGAAGTTGATACCCAATTTTCAAATATAAGTTATATTCAAATTTTGGTGTCTCTTAAAAATATAGAATTAGAAGAAAAGTTTAGGGTCTAGTTTTGCTCTTCATTGGGAAATAAATAGAATGGAGGGCAAGGAACCCAGCATTGGCATTGGTGGGAACACTTTGGTCGGCATGTTTTGGTACAACCCTGAAAATTTGTCCCTAAATTCAATATTACATTTTTCAATAGGCTCCTAATTTGCCCAAAAACAAATTATTCATAAATTTGTTCTAAACGGGCTTTTTTCAACAAGGCCCAAATAAACCAAAAATATTAATGGGCTGACCCAAGATTAGGCCCATATGAGGGTTGGTCCAGCCCAATACTGATTACACTTGTTCTTCCAGCAATGGCGATCAAGATTGGATTTTTAATTCATGAAAATCAATCTTTCTTTGTAATTTCTTCCTGTTCTTCAGTGGTGGGGACTCTCTCTTAATCACTTTGAAGCTTTACTCTCTCTCTCTCTCTCTCTCTGCAAATTTAATGGCTACTGGAGAAATTTATAAACCTCCTTCACTTCCTCCATATCCAGAGGTAACCCTTTCCTCAATTTCATCTTTAGATTCAAACCCTTTTCCATTTTCCCCTAATTGGACCTACAATTTCTCAAATTTTCAATTTTTACCTAACTAAACTGAAAGATTTTTTTTTTTTTTTTTTCAAACCCTATTTTGCATGTTACTGGGAAGCTTCAAAATCAAGAATTTCATGATGAATTAGAAAATTTAAGTAATTTAAGTAAAATCTCTGATTTTGGTATCTGGGTTTGGTTTAATTTTTTATTTAGTTAATCATGACCGCCATTGAAGAACTTAATGAAAGCAGTGGTTCAAACAAATCGGCGATATCAAAATTCATTGAATCAAAGTACGGAGACTTACCGGCGGGACATACTAAGCTTCTTTACGACCATCTTAACATGATGAAAGAAACCGGCGAGCTTGTTTTTTGGAAGAACAATTACATGAAAAGAGATCCAAATGCACCACCACGGCGAGGTAGGGGGCGGCCGCCGAAGGATCCGAGTGGTCCGGTGAAGGCACCGGCGAAGGTGAAGGCGGCGATAGGGAGTGGACGACCGAGGGGTCGGCCAAGGAAAATGGCTAGACCGAGTGGTGGATTGGGTGCACCAATGGAGACAAGTGAGGTGGGAGGAATGGTTGGAAGGCCAAGGGGAAGACCACCAAAGGTAAATGTTGGAATGACAGAAGTTAGTGTAGAGTGATAATAATAATTGAGACCCATTTGAGTTGTGGAAATTTGGTGAAATGGGTATGTGTTTGTTTGGTGAATTTGGTGTTTGAATTATGTGTGTAATTGCGTGTACAATTTGGTGTTTTTGAGGTTTTGTTGTTGGTTTTTAGGTTAGTGTGACTTTGTGTCTGTGTAATGATGATGGTGGTGGTAGTTATGATGATGACTAATGACAATAATTTGGTTTGAATTATTTGTTAAAATTGTTTGTGTTTTGGTCCTTTTATTGTTGTTGGATTTTGATGTTTAGAAGAGGATTTTAGGTGTTCTTAATGATTTGGGATTTTGAGAGTTATTTGATTGATTCTCAACTTAAGGAAAATTTTTGGATTTGAGTTGTCTCTAACGTGATTATGACTCTTAAGTCCTCTTTAGAGTTAATTCCCTGTGGATAGTTCTTCAAGGAGATTTTTGGAAAAACTTTACTCAAAATTATTTTGAAATGCAAGAATCACAGCTCAGTAATTAACCCCAAACAAATGGACCCTTAGGCCTTTAATTAACCCCAAACATATGGACTCTTAGGCCTTTTATGAGGTTGATTCCGGACTGTGATTATTTGATTATGCGGATAATTTGGATTAAATCCTATGAAAACCAATCTCGTGTTTCATTTTAAAAGTTGAGGAAGTGGATGTACTTTTGTTCATTCTAGTTCTAAATTTTGTTCAAACTTTTGTCCACGAGATTGTATACTCATTATAGGGTTCGATACTCACAAATGATTATGGAACAAGATGTGAGACAATCACTTCTGTCGGACTAAACAAATGGAATTATGAAACTTAGGGATTTCATAACAATGACATGAAAATCAAATGTGAAAACAAGAGATTGTTAATAGGTACGGATATGAACTTTTATGTGATGATAAAGACTGAGAGGTACAAAGTGAGAAGAGCCTTCCCTTTCAT
>JAYMTB010001912.1:0-10116 GCA_036897585.1 Francoa sonchifolia | reverse complement strand
TTTCCTTCTCATTTTCTTGCCAAGAAAATTATGTATGGAGATGGAAAATGGGTTGAATTGAGCTGGAATCGGAGCCTCCGGAAGTTGCGGTGGAATGAAGAAAAAGGGTTAAAATGTAGATACGAATAAAGGGTTATGAGAAAAAAAATTATAGCTTTGCAATTGTGCTATCCTGAATTTCTTATTACTTTGTAAAAAAAGGGTAGAATTGGGATAGCAACATTATTGCATTGCGGGGAATTGAGGGTAGCGGTCCGAATTTTACGTGTTTTTTTAGCTAAGTGAATTAGAATTTGGTGTTGAAATGAAGAATATGGGATGTAAGAGATGCATACTACAAGGTAGCTCGATGTTATGTTGGTTTAAAAGTTAGGGAGATTGAATAATTTTAGGTAAATTATGGGGTCTTTTTAGAAAGTCTTTTTTTTTTTTCAAATGCTGCTAGGCATGCATCACTTACACCCATTATTATGTAATTTCTTTGTTATGAAATGAAAGATTTTACGAAGCAATGTTTTCTTCACTTTTTTTTAATAATTTTGGGTGCCTTTTTAGCAATTATAATAGTTTAGTTCGAAATTATGTTATATCAACTGATTTAAAAAAATTCGAATATAAATAGAACGACATAAGACATTCGAATATAATTTTGCGCTATAATGTAAGAAGAGAAAGGGTAGAGGAAATAATTAATATCTTTTGTAAATAGAAAAAATAGCAATAATTTTTCTTTCATAAAGTGCATATACACCATTTCTGATATGATAATCAAATGATTGTAAGGTTTCCTTTGCTTTATTAAATTGAAAGTTTGAAGTACATAAATTTATTGGCTAATATTTTTTTACTAAAATTTAAAAAATATGTTAAATACACAGCATACATATACATTAGTGAACTGATATGAAATAGCGCCACCATAATGGGCCGATGGAGCCCATTTATAGCCCATGGGCCGCCTATCAGTTGACCCACTATTTGCTATATTTTCAAACGAACAAACTCCATTTTATATTTTAATAAATTAGGGTTTCTTCATCATTCTCAGATTTGATTGCTTTCTTCATCCGTTGATCAATTTTCAAAATCTCTCGTGGCTTTTTCCTTAATTTCTCTGTTTTTATTTGGTTTCTAGCGATGCGAATGATTGTGAAACGAAGAGATTGATTGCGAATCGATTTAGGCCTCTGAATCCAAGTTTCTTCAAAGAAGAAGACGGATCAAATTGATAGTCATACCGAAGGTTGAGGCTGTTGCATCGTCCGCATTAATAGGCTCGGTAGCTTTTGGGAATTGATCAGGTTCGGAATTAATTCTTAGATTCAGGTTCGGGAACTGACTTTGGGTTTCCAGTAGGCTAGGATTCTGGCTCGGACTTTGGCTTGGGAATAGGTTTGGTTTTAGGCTTAGGTTCTGATGAGCCTTATGCTTAGATTGAGGTTCGGAGTTAGGTTTGGGAGTTGACTCTGAGTCTAATAGGTTCGGAGCAAGTTTTGGGATTTTGGCTTGGACATAGCTTCGGGATTAGGCTGAGCTTACTTGGATCAGGTTCGGACTCAGGCTCGGATTATGACATGCTCACATTCAGGTTGGGATTTAGGTTCGAGCGTTGACTAGGCCATACCATGGCTTCGGACTAAGGTTCGGCTTTTGGCTTGGTAATAGGCTGGGACTTAGGTTTGGAATCAGACCGGGAGTCAGGTTCGGATGGAAACATTTTATAACCAGGTTCGGAGTTAGGCTTCCAATAGGTTCGGGAGTTAGGCTTGTGCATTTCTTGCTCGCACCTGGGCTTGGGCTTATGGTAAGGTTTGGAAATTGGTTTGTATATAAGCTTGGGCTTGTATTTGGGCTTGTATTTGGGCCTGCATTTGGACTGAAGCTTGGGCTTTCTCTTGGACTCTTAGGCTAGTCTCTGGGCTGGAAAAACGAAACCCGGTTCACGTAGATCGCTCTACCTTTAGCCGGTTCACTTAGACCGGTTGACTAAACCCGGTTCATACAAAATTAATTAATTTATTCGAAAAATCACAAAACTCTAAATTCAGAAATTGCAACAAAGCCAATAATAATAATTTGTATGAGAATGGTACATGTTAATTTCTATCTGAAAAAAAAATTATAAAAATTAAAATATATACTGAATAATTCGGCATATAAAAAAAAATTACACAAATATACCATCCATCTAAACCCTAAAATCAACGGCCAATAGTCATCAATCAATATCATCCATTCAAACCGCATCAATGCATTGCAAACCAACTGATTAAATCCACAGCCACGCGCCGCCCCGTAGAAGCGACGCAATCATCGGAAACAAGCGGAGATCGACACAAAGGACAGCTAAAATGGAGATGGTCTAACCATCCGTCAAAGCATTCTTTATGGATTACGTGACGGCATGGTAATTTACGTACCTGATCTCCATCTCGTAACGTGGATAAGCAAATCACGCAATCGGAAGTGATTGAATCGCCGTCGATGTTGAATCGATGTGAGAAAGCTCGATTGAGATTGAGTTGTTCGGCGAGGACTATGAGGTTTGCGAAACCGGATCCTAAGGAAGTGAATACGCTGTCGTCGATCTGCGCTTGGTGAAATTGATGGAGGCCGAGGAAGTGGAGGAGAGTGAAAAGTACGGATCGGAGATAATTAATCGAGTTTGCGATGAACGGCACAAGTAACAGCAAGATCGAATCCGATGATGCATCATTTAGCTCGCTCTGTAATCCCATCGCTTTCTTCGCTTATTCTTGGCTCTATATCACACAGTGTGACAAGACTCTGTACTGCTAGTTGATCTGAGTTTGATTATGGAAAGAAATTGAGGCACACCGCGGCGGAGGATCTTCGTTAGGAGGAAAGGGAAATTTGAGCGTTTGGGGAAGCATGTGGTTTTTATTGATGGGAAGCGCGTAGTTGATACGCCCTGTGTTAAATAAAGTGAGAAAATTGGAACCTAAAGATTAGGGTTATAAAAGAATGTAATGGTAAATTATTGTTTTTAATTATGAAAATGAGATCAATGTAATAATAGATTGTGTTTCCATAATTAAATTGAAATTAAAAATAGCATAGTTGTTTAATTTCTTAATTATTGTGTTAATCCACTTGGTTTAATTATGTGAAACATTGTGCTAGAAATGTTGTACTATGGGTGGTATCAAATATTAAATTCATTGTAAACCCCGTTCTTTATATTAATTATGCTAGTTGGATTCAAGCTTAATCTTTTTAGAGTTGGGAAATGTAATATGGGATTCCAATTTCACTAGGGTCAAGATAGTGGAGATAATTTTGGATCCAACAAACCCGAAAATGAAAAGGCGAAAAAAAGGGATGCAGCCCACCTGATAAGTAGGGAAAGAAAGATGTCACCAAATGGTCCAACACATGAGAATTAGTATATAAAATATAACAAGTGGAAATTAAAGAATTAAGACAAAAAAGATTTTGCCATGATCTTCGGTTAGTATACAATTAATAATAGAGTTTATTAATTAAAGAAAAAGGAATTGATTAGGGAAGCTATCAATAACATGGGATAATTAAATCTCCACCGTCTAAAAAAGATCTCCATATCCACCCACTATGTGTTTTAATTTAAACCACAACTTGGTTCTTATTTAGTCAATCTTTTTACAACCTGTTTATATTTTTTGCATGGCTATTAACTTCAACATTGTAGTGCCTGTGGTCGGTCGGCTCGTTTCTATTCAACTATTGTCTCATATCGGAAGTCAATACTCTTAGTAAGAACAAAACCTAATACTAAATGTTAGGAAAATCTGGATCATTACACTCAACTAATGATTTTCCGCAAGAAATTCTCCATATTGGTGAGTTTTCTTGCTTCACAAAATAATCTAAAATGTGATGAAGTCAATCCAAAGCAGAAATAACATATTGTCATATTCAGCCATCCAGCAAAGATTTTGACCCGATAAAATTGGGTACGTTAACTCAGTTGTTTTAAAAAGGCACCATGCCCAGGAAAATGTATAGTTGGAGCAATTGGCTTCCTTCAAGAATTCGACATTAATTTAGAAGATGGCCAGTTGCTCTGCGATTCTTGAGCTGGGGATCCTTGGTTACTTTTAGCTGCATAAACAGTACCATTCTCTCAAATTCGACTAAACCATTGTGCAGAGGAACCACTTATACATTAAGTTGATTGTCATTGGCACCAGAGATGGATTACGGAATTTCACGCCGGAAGAAAAATAGGACAACCTTACTAGACAAGATCTGAATGTACAGCTACGGTACAAATGGCATAGTGAAGACAGACAATAAAACGCTACCAACAAAAAATGTTTCTATGTGTCGACAAGTATCTAATTTACATGCAAATAACTCAAGAAGCTGTTTTTCCTTCGCTCTTCAGCAATTCCTGGACAACGCATACACCGATTTAGTTAATTTTATTGTAACAATGTTCTCTGCTTTTCTATAAGTACTTATAATTCAAATGCGTGTGTATACCCGTTTGATGGCAACAATTGACTGCCGCTGCCTCTCTTTTTTCTCACATTGGCATTCCCCACACCAGCTAGAGAACTCTTTCTGATATTTCTTCAGCTCTCTAAATGCAGAACTGCAAAAAAATTGTAGATGCAATTACTAACGTACCAGTACAAACACAAAGACATCAAATAACATGCATAAATCTTGCCTCTTAAAGAAATGAGGAAAGTTTCATATCTAAGTAAAAGTCCAGTAATTTGCACACCTGTAAGAGATAAAATAATTGTTCTACAAAAAAGATGATTTAATGTGTACAAGCAACTATCTTCATTTTATAAACCTTAGAATTTGTGATATTGCCTATCCTATCCTCTAAGGTAAGTTTCCCCGACACATTGTACTTGTAATAAGTAACATATATTACTATGATGAAAAAATTGATCTCAAATTGTACTAAAACATGCATCTTTCACTTTTTTTTTCTTTTTTGTAATACCTTCTGCACCATAGGAGTAAGTTAACACGGCGCCCAGATGTCGTTGCTCTGGCACCATGCCGATGGCGACCACGATGAAGAACTGCACGTCCCACAGTATGGGAGTAATCAAAGATTTCCTACAGAAGAATGATAAAACAAAAGAAAAACCGTCAAATGAGGTTTTGACAGCTAACAATGACATTAAAGAAAATGGTGATATGATTCATCACTTCGTCCCCTTGTTCTTTAGCAGCATCGTTTAACTAAAAACCAACCAAAAAGTGACTATCAAAGAAACTTTTGGAAATAAAATGACGAAACAAAGAAAATTGTGCCCGGCTTACACAACTGCACCCAATTTCTAAAAGATCGATATACCTCTGATTGAGTTTCTGAATTCACATGTTTATCACATCGAACACCTCGAAAGAACAATTCTCCACCAGAAAATTGCTTACCCAAGCAAACATTCAAAGTGACTTCTGAGTCATCCACGTGGAAACCTACAAATGCAAAGCTTTTGAGATTTCATAACTACAAATGTAGAGCACATATTATACACAATGGTATCATTCTTATGCTACTGGCAGAAGAAAAAGATTGCATTAAGTGCCTACCGAGCTCCACATCCCTATCTATTCCATATTCAACAACAAAACCATGATGAGAATCCAGTGTAGGTCCGCCGACTTCATTGAAGAAAACTATATGAATTCCAAAAGAAAAAATCGTGTTAGCAAAAAGCTCTGATATTTTGTCGTGTTTTTCAACTTTCTATTTATAATCTCTAGTGAATATATAAATAAACTACCTCTAGAAATAGGACGTATAAAATCATCCATTAGCTTTTCAAGCATGGTTTCCAGGCCAAAGTCATCGAGAACAGCGCCAAATTTGTTCATTGTGTTCGGTCGCATTATTCTGAATTTTGTATCGTGAACCCATTTCTCAAAGTTTTCTACCTAAGCAATCAGAACCTGATAAGAAATATAAAATCTAAACTACAAGGGAAAATAAAGGATTTAGATGAAAAGGATGATGATCAAATAATACCTCAGACAACAGCAATTCACAGAAGCGAGGCTGAAGCATATCAAATGTATAAACTCCCGGAGACGGTTCAGTCATTATACTTCTAAAGCTCTCCACTGTATTCTCCTTGACTGCTTTGAGAAATGAGGGAAGAAAGAAGTTTGTATCATGCATAGTGTACAGCTCCTTGTTTAGTGGCTGCACAGAAAAGGAAATAACTTGAGGTATGTAACCTAACAAAGGGAATTCGTGTCCATGCACAATACACAGAAAGTAATGCTGAACAGTATACGGTGATCAGGATTTCATCCTACTTTGGAAAATCATACTTGAAAATATATAAATAACAAGCAGCAGTTCTATTTTTTAAACTTGTCAACTGTTAATGGTATAAAAACATCTTTTCGAATATAACTAGCAGCACATCTGGAAAAGTCAAGGAAGTTATCTGACATTATAACCCTAGAACTTCTGAGTATGAACTCTCCCACTCAATTTCGTATTGAAATATACCTGATAGTTTGAAATGATCCTCTGCCTGTATTCTCTATGCTTCTGAACCTGTGACCACCATAGTCAATGTTACACAAGAAAATATAAATGGAAATTTTTTTAAAAGATGAAGAATGTCAGGAAATGTGGGCAAAGAGAATATGTATTCTGTCACATTTCATGTCATGTGACGGCAGCCAAACCCACAAAAAGAATATACAAGAAGAAATCAAATAGCAAGTAACCTGCCATCGCTATGTCTGCTATGATCATGGTACACTGTCCTCATCATATTCATGCATACAAGGGCAAACAAGCTGATTATGTAATCTGTTAGCATAAAAGACAGTATCTCCAGCTAATCTGCCTTCAATTTTGTAGACGAACAGTTATTTACACACTCTATAATTATCCAACAAACAATCACATCTTTCTCAAACTCCATGTTTCACACCGTCCAAGTATATACTTGAAGACGCTCCCACTCCCTTACATCTCTCACATATTTCTTACTAACGTCAACCTAAAGATCCTATTCACTTACTATGATTAGTACATATATGAGGCTATCTGAAGATATGACATGTAAATGAATCCAACTAGTTTGGTATTAAGATTTAGTTGGGTGGACTAATGAGTTGATAAATTACTTTGGGTTTCTTCTCCTGTGTTTCCAATCTCCTCAATTTCCCGCCAAACACAACAGCCCAACTAAAACATTTTACACAAACAAAACCAACATTTTACAAAAAATAACAAAATCTTCACTTTTATTAATTCTTATATCAGCAGGTTGACCTGAGGAAATACCAATCCATATCTGTGCAAACTTCAATGCAAGTGAGATAATGTAAATTCAAACTTCTTTTAAATTTCAACTCCAGTCTCCCGAATTCTCTAGTCTATCAAAATTATTACTATTTCTCTACTTCCTTGGCAGATAAAACAGCTCGTAATCATATAATCCTAACTAACATCGAAAAAAGCACATCTCTCTGACAAGAAATAAGACTACAATTAATACACTTACACGAGTGCGTTCACCTTCAGGTGAATACCGAAGCAAAATCTCTCTCATATACTGAACCTTAGAATCGCGCGAGGCATTTAACATGCTAGGAGGCAAGTAACGCTCAAGCGAGCTGAACAGCAAAGAACTAAACTCCAATTGCAGGCCATCATAGTTGTGAGGCCTATGATCCGTGTTCGGATTCAACCTCAACCTATGCGTCAAGTACGACGGCAAGTTAGGAGAACCGACACCATTTCCATTCCCGGTACTTTGCTGAGGTTCCTTCCTTCGGCCCACAGAGCCATCCATAGCCATGGTTGTGGAAGGAGAGCTCGTCTGTGAATGGAAGAAAGTAGAATCAAAGCATTGCGAGAGAGATTGAAATTAGGGTTTGAGGATTCAGTAAGGAAGAAGAATGGATGTGTTTGGTTACAAGGATGAGTGGAGCTGAATTTGGATCGGGTTGTGAGTATTCGGATCCTTATTCGGGTAGGGCAGGTGATGACGTGGCAATATTGATATTTATCCATTTATTTTGATTTGTTGATTTATTCTTCTTTAAAATGACATTTTGTGTTTAAAACCCTGGTTTATTTATGATTTTTACGTTTTGTTTTTGGTGAAACTATTGAACTGTTGATTTACTCGTAAATTTAAGTTGATAGGTAAAACATAGTGTAGCTATAACTTTTTGTAGAAGAGGCACACATTGTTTTTAGACTTTAATTACGTAGAGATTTTCAAAATAAATTTATGTTAATTTGCTTTTGAAATAGAGAAAAAAATAAGTTGTTTAGTTTAATTATATAAATAATTTCTCACTATAATCTCACCAATAAAATAAAATGATGAACAAAAAAAATGGTCAATTTTGATTATATGACTATAATAAGGTGCTATAAACAATATTTATAATGTTAAGACGAAAAATATATTAAATGAATAAAATTGAAAGATATCTAATATCATATAGGAAAGTAATATAATAAAATAACAAATCAATTAACTTAACTTTTTATTAAATTAAATTGACTTAATTTAGTACTCGGTTTTAATTATAAATAGATGTTGATTATACTTCATTTTTTAGATTAACTTTAATACTCCAATGGTAACATTTCATCTTACTCAAATTAGTATACGAATATCTAATTAATTTTACTAATTATTGTGATATAAGTAAATACTCGGAGATATTCAATCAAATAACAAAAACAGGAAAAAAAAATGTACTTCAAATAAAATGGTTTGGTATTTATCTTTTATTGGTTGGTATAAAAATAATTTATTACCACCCGAATTCTAAATATTTTTTTCCATACGTGAAATTTTTATACTTTCCATTTTGTAGTGGATCCCACTTGAATTGGTGAAATTGTAAAGTAATCTCTCATTTAGTGGTAAGTATTACCATTTATGAGAATATTTTCACCACTAAACGTGTACTTTTACCATTAAATGTGGATAATATAAATATATTATTTTTTGAATATTAAAAAAAATAAATTTTTATTTATTTTTCGGATATCAATATCTACTTTCTAATGGTATATATGTTAAAAGAAGAGTTTCAAGGTTTCCATGCCAATTCTATTAAGTTGAAGTTTGTTGTGAAAAATTTCTTAAACCTATTTAAGTTTAGTCCCTAAACTATGTTTTTGCTAGTTGATTCTGCTATATTGAATCTCGAGATGTGTGGCACAGCGACAAATCCGGCCTTGACATTAATGGCGAAAAGTGTGATATGCTGCAACCCTTGACAAGACAAAGCAATAAAACCGTGAAAATTTAGAGGAATCGCAAACTATGTGGCAACCTTACAGCAACACGAATTGTTGGGAGAGAGTTGCGACAGCTAATGCAATGTCTAACAATCTGGAGCCAGAAACGTTACGAAAACTTCAATCAAACAAACACTAATACTAAACTTATAGGATTCCCATTCCGGGGCCTTTGATAGTGCATTAAAAAGCCTCAACATACTAAAACCCAACTTTATTTCTTTACCATTCATGTCCAACTCTAGTCATTGCAAGAAACACGCAATTGAAATAATGAACATTGCGCGAAATTTGCATAAGAAGTTCCAAAAGTAGGGACTAGGATTGACCTATTTTGCGTTTTGAATCGCACACCAAAAATGGATTAGAAGTATATTCAGTTGTTTGTGCGCATTGTGCGAAGTTCTCTCTAATCCCAAAAGATTCTTTAGAGCACATGAACAGCCTTTAACTTAGAGTTAACTTCTTGCATTGCATGCGATTGATTGTTACTATTTTCCAATAAGACATAAAATAATTGACTCCAAATCTGACCAAAATCAAAATTTAATATCCAACTATTTTCACAAGTACATGACCCAATTACCCCTCACCTCATATATGGTTAATGGGCTTTCGGGGTTTTTGGACTCATTTGAACTTTGACCCAATTTTCCAAATTTGATGTGAATTACATATTTCAGTTCGATTTGCATCTGAAATGACTCAATTGATCTAAACACTATAATATTTGAGATGATGGGTTTCTTGGTTTTTTATTTTCGGGTCATTTTCATAATTCAAACGTACCCTAAATTCTAAAATGCAAAATGGGTTGGGTTGAAAGCAATGTTACAAAAGGGACCCCTATT
>JAYMTB010001911.1:0-10117 GCA_036897585.1 Francoa sonchifolia | reverse complement strand
TTTCGGGCCAAGAATTGAAGAGATTGAGAGACAGAAGTGTGAAGATTGAAGAGAACTTGAAAGGTAATTATTTTTGTAATTAATGAGGCTCAATGGTTTTGATAGGGATTTGCATGTGAATGTTGTAAATGCTAAGGGACCAATATTGTTCAATGTGTTGTCAATAGGCTTCTATATCTTGTAAATGTATAAAACTAAAAAAAATCAATTAAACCTGTAATATTATCACGACCTAGATTCTACGTATTGATATTGAACTTTACATTTACTTACTGAATACTGAAGAAAAAAAAAATTAATATTTGTTTAATAAGATTTTATAGTTGTATTTGTTTCAAAAATTTTGAGACTTAGTTGTCTACGAATGCTTTAGAAAAAGGGGAAGGTGGCATTATTCGGATTCGGCATTCAATTATGGAGCATATATAATTTATATGACTATGGAATCAATCTAAAAGGTAGTTATTGAATGGTGTGAATATATTTTGGAAGAAGATGTTCCAAAAGCACATTTTAGTAACATGAAAGCGAATCATATACTTTTTTCTGAAAAATAAAAATAAAAAATTAGATGTGTGAAACGGGCCGGGCTGACCTTTGAGGTCCGGTCTAGGCCAACTAGTCTTCTAACAAGCCTTGCTGAAATTTTACACTTAAATATTAGGTCCGGCCAGCACTAGCCCAAGCATTAACACAGTTCTTCCTTATAGTGGTGGCACCACGTCACCATGCTCGCCAATCAAAAAACGACACGTGAGGAAATGGGTCCTACATAATTAAATGTGGTGGAACCCATTTAACACTTGTCATCTTCTGATTTGCTTTTCTCTTTTAATACGTGTTTTCGTCTAATTCGACATGGTGCATGATGACGTGGTGCCACACCCCTGTAAGAAAGAAATTTTGCCAAAGAAGACCCAAGTCAACAAGTCAAGTCAATGAACGGAAAGAGACGGCAGTTTGACTTAAGTCAACTGACCGACGAACTGTTTGGGTGCACTCGGTTCACCGTGCATCCATATTTAGTAGTACACTCTATCCACATTTAGTGTTGAAATGGCAATATTTATCTAGGAAAAAATCTTAGGTAAATCAGGATTAACTAGTCATCTCATCATTATGAATTATTAATGAATTGTCACATTTTTAATAAATTGGTGTGAGAATAACATATTACTCTAAGATTTATCACTCACACATAAGACTTTCCCTCTATCACCACATAAAGCATATTTTGACTAACATTGTTAGGCATGAAAAGAAAAGAATTATACCCTGAACTCTTTCTTCTATATATAACACAAGTCAAATGACCCATATAAGTTCGACTCGAAAAAATATGTTTGCGATCATGTTGAATTTATAATCATATCATTTTTGGACGTATTTTATGTCATAATCATCACGAAAGTAATAAATCTCACATTTTCTTCCATTTCCTTGTATCATTGTCATGACAAGATCTCTTTTATCATCATCTATGTGTATATTGTTCCTCTTAAACCTAATCGCAGTTCTTTCCGTATTTTCTATTTTAATAATCCAATGCATTTCGCGACAAACCAAAACATCAAATAATTGTGACGATATCCAATCAATTGAAAAAAAGGTTGTTTCGAATTTAAGTTGAGGTATTAGTAGTAAAGCTCTTGTTTTGGTGAAAATGATTTCTTGGAGGAAAGTTCAAGTTGAAGGAGAGGAGATTGATCGAGACGATGATGATGACGAAGAAGCAGTTTGGAGAAAGTCGATCTTGATGGGAGAAACGTTGTCAACCGTTTTATTTTTTTTTAAAAGATATAACTTTAAGTTTATAGGTGATATCATATATCAGTTGGCAAAATTTGAGGAGTGACAATTTATGTTATTCTGTCCTATTTTGTATCGTGTCGTATAAAAAATATCTAAACCCGAACACGACATATCTACCAATCGTGCTAACCCGACACGACCTATTTGTTTCGTTTACAAATCATGTTAGATCGGGTCATATCAACCTATTTATATAATCAGTTCACTTTACATTCAATCCATTATAACATGGTTAAACATAAACAATAGAACATGCTATTTATAAACAAAACATGAAATACTTCAATTTTCACCAAAAACATATCAAAATTAACAAATAAAAATGTAAAATAAATAAGAAGGTCAAAAAACTCATACCCATTTTCTAATTTTATGAAAAATCAACTTAAATTGTTTTATTTAAATATGTTGTAAATTGGCCATGTCGGTTCGTGTCATTCTGGGTCTATCAACCTGTTATGACCCCTTTAAGTAAACCTTTAACTAAACGGGTCTAATGGATTTTAGCGGATTCAGTCGAAAACGACACATTTGGTTAGCGTGTCTAAATGGGTTCAACTCGTTTGTGACCCGAACCCATTTAGAGCAAAATCAAACCCGCTGACTTCGTATAGTGTAGTCGGATCGTATTTTACGAGTGACCCATACAAAATTTGACTATAACCTTTAGAAATTATAATTATAAAATATTTATCAATTTTACATTATTAAAAATAAATTTCAATCAAACCTTTTAAGTAATGAAATTGATTTGAACCAAAATGAAATTAAGTATTTGAAGTTGGGAAAAATAAAATAAAAGACTAATTATTATTTTCCCAATATGAGTATCCTATAGGAACTTTTCCAAACTATGAAACTAGAGTTTATTATTTTTTATAGTTACACATGTCCTTCACAAATTTCTCCTATAACCGGAGCAAATTCCACTCGCTTCTGCAAAAATACGAGTATAAGTTATTGTACACTAATTATATTATCAAATAGCATCTTATATTATTGTTCTAAAATATTCTCACATCAACTTGTAAACTATAATATTATTTAAAAATTACAAAATGTGCAATGAGAATTTAAATATCCACAATTATAAGTCAAATTTATTAAAATAAAAAACTATGCATGTGATTATGATAATTACAATAATAAATGAATCACTAAATCAATTAAATTATTATTTATCTTCATTAATTACTCAATTATGGATAGAATTACTGACGTGTAAAATCGGAAATTACCTCCCTCGCTTTAAAACTCTCTCCGACGACATTTCCGTTACCAGACTTCCACTGATTTTTCCGGTCAAACAACCTCCCGATCCATTCCACCGCCGCATCTCCGCGGTTAACGCTGCCGCCATTCGCCATATACAAATCCAAAATCCTTTCCGCCACCTCCACCTCATTCCGACTCTCCTCCACCAATTTCGCCATCTCCTCCTTCGGCAGCCGGATCTTAACCCGAACCGACCGAGAACCCGGTTCATCCTCACGCCCAAAACTCTTCGCCGGTCTAACAATCGAAAGATCGGAAACTGATCGCCGCGATAACATCAAAAAATCGAGCCGATCTTTTGCGTTCATATGAATGGTAGATCTAACTCGCCGAGGAATTGCTTTCGGAGGACTTTTTGGTAATTCTACTAGAAAATAAATTTTCTTTGCTTTCAATTCTTGTTGACATTCTAACGGTTTCGCTGAAATGCCGGAAGTTTTAAAGGCGTCGGAATCTAATATCACGTGACCGGGATAATCCTTAACGACGTCGCCGGCGCGTACCGGAGTTGTTAACCGGAGAATTTCTCCTTTGATTTTCATTACCTTTGCTTTCTTTCTTCCGGACAGTATACTGTTTCCCATTTCTGTCTCATGTGAATGATAATGGGATGAATTTATTTGTTGAGATTCCTTTTTCATACCATTATTGATGAGTAAGCAAATAGTTGGTCTAATATTTGTTACATGGTTTTAGTGTCTTATTATGGTCTAATTTAATATTAATTATATGTGAAGTTTCCTAAATAAATAACGTTAATCACAATAAATTATGGAATTTGCTTTAGCCTAGAGACTCGTGTAGAGGGTATCCATATTATACTTTTATACTTAAAATTTTATTGGAAACTATGGTGCTATTATTATTTTTTTTGTAAATTAATTGGTTTTCAGAGAAAAGAGTGGAAAATAATTAAAAAAAAATAATTTGTAAACCTTTTTCTGGTAATTATAGAATCACATGTTTAATATATAATAATAATAATAATAATTTGATCAAATACGAAGGGAATTAATTGACTTTTTAATTGTTTTTTTTTCACTAAAATATATAAATGAAATAAAAGAGGGAGAATGGTTTAGCTTGACTTTTGTGCAATCTGACTTGGTCAGCTGAGAACATTTCCTTTTTTAAAACTTGTCATATTTATTATATAATGCTTAATTATGACAATAATTCATTTTTTTTTCAACTAATACGAAAATGATAATTAAAAAGTCAGTCAAATAAAAGTAATGAATCTTACAATTTAAATAAATCTTACAGTCATTTAAATTTGTTTCTTCAACTTACAAATATAACTGTATTTAAATATTAATAAAAGAGTGGTTGCAAAATACAATATCAAGTCCTACTAAAGTATAATATATTTTTTCAAAAATAAATTCTTCACAATGCGTAATTGTTCATCGTTTTGAACTAAAATTACATCCTCATCGAATTTTCATCCTTCTCGAATAAATTCTTACATATATCTCATCGTGTAAACATATTTATTTACATTAAATTGTTAAATTAGTGACACAAAAATTAATTTTTTAAATATCTATTTATGTAAATAAATATTTTTTACATCGAGTGTATACAAGAATATTTCCGAAATGTCATTGAAACAAAAGAAGGGTAGGCACTTGGTAGCTTTCAATTTCACCATTAATGGCGGAAATTTCAATATTTTCTCTCTTCTCTTCTTCGAACGTCAGAGATGAAGGATCAACGGCAATGGTGAGATCAAGATTTAAATCAGATGAACCAAATGAAACTCTATCGTTATTATCACTAAATGGCTTGTACTCGTGAGAGATAGAGGAAATTTGATTAAGCCGATGATTGTTCGGATCAATTCCCATTTTTATTAACTTTCTTCTAATACGAGAATTCCAGTAATTTTTTACTTCATTATCTGTTCTTCCCGGTAATCTTCCAGCAATTAAAGACCACCTGATAATCATTAGTGAGTTGTACATATGTGTTTGACAAAATTTATCAAAAAAACTAAAATATAAAAAAAAAAAACATTTGTAATTTAATATGATATTAGAGCAAGAGGTCCTGCGTTATAATTTGTACATATTCTATTTAGTGTGACTAGTCTCAAAGTAAGGTTTGATATTGGTCTATGTTTCAAGACAAAAAAAACTTTTAATTTTTGCGTGAGCAGTATTAATATACATATTTGACCTATTACCTAATCACAATACTTATTGACATAAAAATTTAAGTTGGTAGATAATATATGTTTATCATCCTCTAACATTCACCCTCACGTATTGGTTAACTTCATTTTTAATAGTTCGTACACAAAACTTCGGATAAACTGGCTTGGACCATATTGAATTACGGTTTAACCCACAAACTTATATGGGTAAACTGGCTAAGAAACAGTGGACTTAATATTGTATCATGTTATAACAGAAAATAGAAAAAAGTACCTGTTTCCTAACAGGGCGTGAAGTTTGATAATTAAATCTTCTTCATCTTGACCGAAATTTCCTCGTTTAATATCAGGGCGAAGATAATTAATCCATCTGAGTCTACAACTTTTACCACAACGGTGTAATCCTGTGTTAACCAACATGCACACCAACTGTTTGATAAAATGTCACAAAAAAAAAAAAAAAAAAAGTTAAAAAATGGTGTTTGGTTGGTGAGAAATTGTACCAGCAGCAAATGGGAGAGAACGCCAACAACCTTCGCCATGAGTACGAATATAATCGATAAGTTTTTGATCTTCTTGTTTAGACCAAGCTCCTTTGTTATTTCCGTGTTTATCACAGCAAGGTTTTCTCATCTTGTTTGGATATGGAAATGCAAAATTTTCCCGAGAAAATGGGCAGGAAAGTGGAAGACATGGAGAGAAATATAGGAAGGAAAAAAAAAGGTTGACTTTGACTGGTGGGTTTGGGTATGCTTAAAAGGGTGGGTCAGATTATATGGATAAGGTTTGATATTTACTGTTTAGTATGTGTCTCTATCTCCGAACAGAATACATTTTTTCTTAAATGGGTAAGTTTTTTTAACCCTAAAGCTCGTTATGATGTACTAAATTTTTCTCGGACAAGATTCAAACTTATAATAAAGTTGTATAATTTTCAAGGTAAATGTACATTATTATTGGTCAAACTGAAGTTTGCATCTGTTAAGACTGTTAATATAATCTCTTTCTATTGAAATATCAGTAGCTAAATCTTATTTCATAGGGAATTGAAATACACCTCAAAATTGGATAAGAATGTTGATACCTGCCTAGAGAAAAATATAAGAGTTTGTCTACTATTCAACTAAGTTTTTCTCCTCCAATTGACTTTTTATACCCACCAAAGAAAATAAAAAGGCTATTTTACAAACAATTTACTCCCACTATTTAATTTTCGAACAAATAAATTATCCCCATGTTAAATAAATGCAAAACGAATATATCACTGAAAAAATATTTTAATGTTGTTTAAAAAGAACTAAGATCGAATTCTGTTTATATCAAAAATGGATAACTCGAAAATATTAATTTGAATTTAGTCTACTGTATTATAGAACTTGCAGATTCTCATTTATCCAGTCCAACGACAGAACTTGCAGATTCTCATTTATCCAGTCCAACGACGTATATTACAACTAGAAGTCAACAAAATTTCAAACACTAGATTGGTAGTGATCACATTTGGTCTAGACCATATCAGAAGTTCATATAGGTATTAATATAGACTGGTTGGTTTTAAAACCTTTTGATCATCTAACATTCATGGCTTTAACAAGTGGTGGATATATACCAACAATAGTGATTCGTTATTTAACACTTTCTTGTGTAAATTATATATATATTTCACAAATTATCAACCCCATATGAATTATCCTCTTCAAAAAAATGAAATTTTTTAATTTCAAGTTACAATTTAACTACTTTTGAGTTTGACCAATTGGTTATGTCAATCAGTCTCAATGTTCGTCACAAAATATCATGTTCCTTCTGCCAGTCAATGGAGAAAAACTTGTTTGTGCTGTGCATTTGTGACAGCTCCATATTCAATGGTGAACATTCAAATTTGGTGATGAAAAATTGTTCAAGATATATATAGATGATAAGCCCAAAATCCAGTTTATCATGTAATCATTTGAACACATTTTGATCAACATTATTTTGATTAATATATGACATTTGCAATTCTTTTATCATATTAATTATTAGTCATTTAGTTAATATGTAAAGTTCTTGATTAAATTTTAAGACATATCAAGATATGAAAATCATGATAACGAGACTAAAGTTTTTTTTTTAGTTTAAGTACAATATTGTCCCCCAAACTAATATCCAAATAACAAAGTAACTCCAAACTATTTTTTGTAACATTTTACCCCTCAAACTCTTATTCTGTCTCAATTTTGGTTTTTCCGTTAAGACCGCTCCTAGTCTTCACATGCTTCCTTACATATTTTTTTAATTTTTTTTTAATTGTAAATTTTCTATTTTTTTTTTCTTCTTGTTCTATTCTTTTTTTCTTCATCATCATATGCACTCCTAGACCTAAGCCGTACCCCCACGGTATTTCCATGACCAACTAAAAAAAAAACAGCAAAACTCATTCTGAATGAAACCAAACCAACCCATTTTAAGGAACATCCAACTCTCTTTTATTAGCCTTTCATACATTATACAAAAATTCCAAAACCCTAATTCCCAAATTAAACAAAATCTACATTCAGCATTCTTCGGTCCTTATTTGCCTTTCATACAGCCTTTTCTCAAACTAGCTTGTGTAGGTCTCTTCAATTGTCTGTTTCTAATTCCAAATTTAATGGTTGACGATAAAGTAGTCATGGCAGCGGAAGGAAAAAGGGAGAGAAAGGGATATAAATGGAAAAGAGAAAGAGAGGGAGATGAGACGTGGCATGAAAATGGGAAGGGAAGTGATACATGGCAGAATTTTTTGTTGGGTTGAACGTTTATGTTGCAATTGAAGAGAGATACTATTTAATACTTGGTTTTTTATGAAAAATAAAATAAAATGGAAGATGAACAGTCACTAACACGTGGCCAAAAACGGTGTAAAAAGTTGTCACATAGATGACTAACGACGATTAATTGATGATCTTAACGGAAAAACCAAAGGAGGGGGGGTAAAACATTACAAAAAATAGTTTGGGGGAAAATATTGTCCTCAAACTTTTTTTTTAATTTAATCTAAAATTGTTTTTATCATAGGATCATTAGAATATGACATTAATGATCCGGTTAGATTAATATATATGTGGTGGTCTCTATAGGATAGAGAATAGTTTATCTAATTAACTAAATCACATATATAGATGATACATATGAAGATATAATCATTGAACCGACTCAATGAAGAGCTCCTAATGGTTAAAATTATCATAAACCGTCAATAGGATATTCTCTTGAAGAATGTGATGTAAGAATTTCTTTTAACCTAAGATCATCATAGTAATTGACAATTTATTTATTGTACTTTGATACCGGAAACTTATTGCCCCAGGGCAATAGTTGAAAGGATATTGGGTATGATTAAATACTTGTAGAATTAATGATTGATCAAGAAGAAATCTGTCAACTCTTGGTAATGAGTTTAAGCTCTATGTTGTCATTCATTATAAAACGACTAAATTAAGACCTTGGCTAGAGCAATTGAATGAAAGAAGAAATGAGTTTCTTAAGTCATTCATTGGTCGATTATAATTGACATAGAAACATAGTTGGTTTCCTATTGGGGTTTGACAGACAAACCATATCCTAGGGTGACTCGGAGCTATAAAGATATAAAGAAATATTATATCATTATTTTACGGGTTCTTGGGAGTAATTATATATTTCATGTTATCCGGTCGTTAAAGAGTGTTGCTAGATGCCAACCTTGATTAGTAAAATGGTTTGACAAATTTGCTACTGGCTTAGTATTGAACCTATGAGGTCGCACACTAACGAGTGTTCTGGTCTTTGCTTAAGGATTAATCATTTTGTTATATAATAATTAAATTGGAGAATTTAATTAATCAAATAAGTAAAATTTTAAATTCAAATGGAATATTATTATATTTTTTGCTAGCACTGAGAATATAACTAATATTGAAGACAAATTGAATTTTTCTATTTAGAATTGAAAATTAAAAATATATCTATTAGTTAATTTTTGGAAATTAATTATTATAAATATATATTTATGGTAATATATTGAGTGAGAGAACATAAAATATGTTGTTGGTTTTTCAATTTTTCGATTAAAAATTTTGTTGAAAATTTTAGCCACCTTTTATTCAATATTTGGATTCCATTGATAAAAGCGTTGATAACAATGATCAGTCTCGGTGTGGATACGTATAGAGGTTTCGCATAATCGAAGTTTTACTTGAATAGAGAACTAGTTTTCAGGTATGTTTTAGATTAGATCTATAACAAATAAATAAATTTTAAGCACAAATAGATCTACCTATGATTGTTTTAGTCTTTCGATGCGTGTTCTGAACACATATACAATCCTACTGTACACCTATGAGTCCAACATCCCTAGTGATATTAAACTCCTCTTCAGATCTGGGATGTATCTCACATCTTTGAGGGTCTTCAAAGTGTCATCGAACATCTTAAGCTTTATAGACCCAATCCCAGTAATTGAGCAAGAGACATTGTTTTCCATCAACAATTTTCCTCCATTGATTTCTTTAAAATCAAGTAACCACTCATTTCTAGGTGTCATATGGAAAGTACACCCAGAATCCAATATCCACTCATCAAGTGAATCATTGCTCGATACAATCAAGACGTCTGCACTATCATACCCATCAGAGATTGTGGTTGCATCTCCAGTGGGGGAATCATCTAATTTCTATGTTGCTTTCTTCCTGAGAGGACAAAATTTCCTTATATGTCATTCTTTATTGCAATTCCAACAAGTTCTCTTGGTTCTTGATTTGGATCTTGACTTGTTGAATCTCTTGTTATTGTTTTGCATATTCTCAGATCTGCCTCTTACGTTGAGTCCCTCTCCATTTGATCTTTCCTGTTTACCGTTGGCCTTTAAAT
>JAYMTB010001910.1:0-10118 GCA_036897585.1 Francoa sonchifolia | reverse complement strand
ATTTTTGGCACCAATTATATTTAACTAAATTTTAAAAAAAAAGAGTTTTGCTGTCTTATTTATTCCCTAACTTTAATCTAAATTTTATTTTTATGAAAAATTATTTATTTTATTCCAATTTCGAATAAAGCATTATTTTTTCTTTTTTCTTATTCAATACTTTTTAATTAAAGAAAGAGCATAAATGCACTTTCTTTTTTATTATTATTATTTTTAAAAATTACTTTGAAAATGAGATGTTAATTTAACTTATTATGTCTTGAGTATAACAGTTAGGCTATGTAATGGAGCAGAGTAATGAGAAATCTGCCCTCATTTTGTTTTGGAATTAAATATTTTTCAAAATAATAAGATTTTCAGAAGTAATATTAACAAATTTTGATTGTGAATTGTTCAGCACGTTTTAAAATTATTTTTTACTGTTATGAATTTAATATTACAATAAGAGGATCATAACACAAGAAATATTAACAATTTTTGTTAACTTGACGATGGATCAATAATAGCAGTTTTATTAAATTTCAAATATGCTAGTTCTTACAGAAAATACGTAATCAGCAAAAAATATTTTTAAATAATGCTTGGATTAGTATAATCGGACTTAATCAACACGAACTTGGACACCAAATTCGAGCTCAAACAACATTATCCAACTCATTATAGATAACCGCACACAAATTCATAATACAAAAAGGAGAGAAAAAAAAGAATATAAGACAAAGTCATACATTTTTTGAAAAATATAAAAATTAGTAACAAAGAAACTTTATTAGATTCGAAAGATCAAAGAACAAAAATGGAAGGCACTATAAGGATAATAAGTGACCAAAATGAATGGAAGAGGCACAATACAAAAGAAGAGTTGAATTTGATTCCCATTTCTCTCTTTATAAGAAAAAGTCAAGAGGGTTATGTTTGTGAGCATGAGAGAGCCATGTTTTTTTTTTAATTATAGAAAAGTGACACATAATTTAAATAATGTGACAACCAAATGGATGGAGACCATCCCATGACTTACACCCACCAATAAAAAAGACACCTTTTGTGTGCCAAAGTCAATTTGTGCTACTTATTATTATTTGTCACCCACTTGGATTTTTTAATTTGTTGCCAATTAGAATTTTACATCTATTTGTTGAATTATTGGTTAGTTTTGTATTGACGGGAGTCTCATGTAAGTCTTGTTTGTCATGATATTTTTGTGCAAATTTTCAAAAGGAGGGATAGGGTTTGTGGTCAATATCTATATGTCATAATTAGATCTTCGTAATTGACAAATTTGAAAACTTAAATTGAAAATTTGAAATTTTAGTGTTAGTTTATATTTTTTTTATGTAACCTAGTTTAAATTGTGAATAGACGGAGCAAAGTAGTTTGATTAAGTTTAATTTCAATTTACCAAATAATCAAAAATTCGATTATTTTCTTAAAATACAATTTGATTTAGAATTAAGTTGTATATTTAAAAACAATTATATCTACTTTATTGATACCGAGTAGTTGTATCACTCATTCAGTATAAAAAAAAAAAAACTATTTTAAACTATGGATTCACTTGCTAATAATACGAGAGTTTGAGTTAGAATGAGTGCACTCTATACATAGTTCAGATTTATTTTTTAAAATCTACTTGTAAATGAACTACAATATGATAATCTATTTTGTAATTAAAATCTATTATACTAAATAACAAATATTAAAATCTGAAGTGATTGTCATCGTATATCAAAAGATTAGAAATCGAATTTCGTATCAACATAAGAAATGAAATAAGTTTAGATTTAAAGGGAGATGTATTTAGCAAAAACTGAAAAAAAAAAAACCAATTGATTAATAATGTTATCTCCATATGAACCAAAAAAAAAATAAACAAAATAAAATGATATGTGCTTTCATGGTATGAATCTTAGGTATAGTGAAAGCTAAAAAGGATCTTAAAACAAAAGGCATTATATACTTTTTGATATACAAACAATTCTTTTAAGCATCCAAATAAGTAGTGAATTTTATTTTTTCCTTTTTATGATGATAATAAAAGCATCAAAGATGCTAGCAAGCACAAAGCAACACATGTAATGGTTTTAACCATCAAATTTGTTAAAGTACAAAACAAGAAGATAATGAAATTGATTCTAAAGAAGGCTTTGAGTGTGAAGTACAACTATATTTTTATTACTAATTATGATAAATCTAAGCTTTTTCTTTCATATATATCTTAACTAACAAAGATATTATATTTTCTTTAAAAAAAAATCATAAGTACATTGTACAGTATAATGAATAATATAGGCTCCTTATGTTTCGGGTGAAAAGGAGAACATTTTTATTCCGGGCAGTGGCGGATCCAAGATCTTTTTTATTTCAGGATAGGCACATTTGTAATACGTCAAAAAAAAAATTAACAAATTAAAAATATAACTTAAAATAAAATTCACTAATAAATGTGATTACAAACCAAAAACTACAATGGTTTATAACACTATTCTACGAGATTTTTGTTTTTGAAACATTTGAACAATATCTTCATTTTCAACCCGACTAAATATATTTCTCACAATGTATGTCACCAAACAATCATTCAACCATTTATCTCTCATTTGATTTTGCAATTTCGTTTTAATGATATTCGTCGTCGAAAAGGCTCTTTCCACACTAGCTGTTACTACCGGTAATATCAAAGACAATTTTACTAGTAAATAAATTTGACAGATACATCATATGTTTTCTTGTTTTTTTAGGAAGCTCACCAATTCTTATTTATTAATTTTTTATTTTTACGGCCTATACTAGATTAGTTAATTCGGTGTATATGTTTTTTTAACTCTAATTCTTATTTAGGAGTTAGCATTTTTATTTTTATTTTTGACTTTGATTAAATTTTTGGGTGGACTTATGATTGTTGGGTGAACTTATGACTGTGAATAGACTTATATGTATATTAAGAACTGAAAAAATAAGAGTAGGCTTGAGACTACCCTGGCCAAGGGTATGTCTGCCCGAGAGATTGTGTTTCAAAGGAGCTGAAAACAAAAAATTTCAATGAATTTAATTTTTGAGAAACACTGAAAAACTAGAGTGATTATAATTAAAATTTAGGACAACGTAACATATGTTTGCATGTAAGTATGTTTTTAATTGACGAATTTTGAAATTTTTTGCGAAATTTCTTGATATATCTCAAAATTTCATGAAACAGTTTGAAATTGCACGTAGTATTTCAAAACTTTTACAGAATTTCTCGAAATATTACAAAAACTTATTGTAATCTCCTAAATTTGCATGAGTTCAAAATTTTATTGGGATTTCGTTTTCTCATTTTGAATTTTTGAAATATTTTGTAGAGAGATACGAATTTAGGTCTTTGATTATGGTGAGTTAAGTATCATGTGATATATTATTATGAAGTTAATTAAAGTTATTTAAACAACAATTTCATTTTGTCGAAATAGTTATTTAAAAAAAATTCACAAAAGTATTTATTATAGTAATTAAGAACAAAAAATTTTGCTTAAATAAATCTTTGATTATTTAATTATGACACATTATTTATCTTATATAATACAAAAGGTGACAAAATCCTATACATTCAGCTACCACTTCAACCACTTCTTTATTTTCATCCTCACTGCTAACTTTTAAGTGGTTTAATTTATTTTTCTAATTCAACATTATTATAAAAAATTTAATTACACTTTCTTATCTCATCCCTTTTAAAAATTAAAAATTAAAAATTAAAAAATTATCATATACATTTTGTATAAAATATTTTTGGCAATACTAAGAACAAATGTCACAAATAAAATGTGTTAAATAGATTTCAGTAGTAATTTGTATAACATTATATTTAATTCATTAATTAACAAAAAAAATCGTCAAACATATAATTGAGAAATTTTTTATTTTGATTTTGATTGTTTAGCATGTGAATTAAATTAAATGGCAAAAGTTGTATTTGCTAGAAAATAAAAGAAGGGTATGTAAAAATTTGTTGGAGTTGTGGGTATTATTATTTTTTTTTTTTTTTATGATTTATTGGCATGGTATGCAACTTAGGTACTATGGATAGATAAGCTAGTTATGGTGCCCTCGTCCCACTTTTCACAACACATTTTAACAAATTTTATTAAAATTCGAATATGATCTACTGTATTGCAGAAACTGTTTATAATAAGAATACGTAAACTGTTTGTAATAAGTCATTATTTGATAATAGGAAAACTCAATTTTAGAAAATGTGAGAAGTAATAATTTTGTGTGGAGCTAAGTGCTATATCCTAGGGACTAGTGAGAGCAACCACTAAAACCTGCAAATATGATATGATTAGATTCTCCTCTAGAAACTGTATGAAGAATCTGTTGAATCCTACATGTCCGATGAAATAATCCTTGAACTTATGAAGGACCATGACGAGGATGTCATATATTGTTCTGGGAGAGATTATAATATTCGTATCATATTGAATAAATTTGAGTTCATTATATAATTTATAAAATTGAAATTTTCTACTACTAAACAATTTTTATTTAAGCATTTTGAAAAAATACAAATGAAAATATGGTTTCAACATGTTGTTAGTGTGATAGGCAAGAATAACAAAACATTTTTTATTTAACGAATTGGACACAATTAACAAGTGATTTTTTACTACATATTTAAAAAAATATATTTAGTGATCCTCGAACGATATAAAAAAATTTATCATTCTATTTTTCAATAAAAAAAATTATATAACTTTTGACTCAAAGTAAAGACTCATAAATAGTATATATACTAAAACATGCTCACATAAAATAGATAGTATTACATAACATTTAAACTATAAATAGCCAATAAGGAATAATTAATAAAATAGCATAGTATTATAATGGATTTAAGTTCACACAATTATTAAATTGATTGACATTACTAAAAAAAAATAATAAAACAAATATAAAAAATTGATATTTCATGTGATGGAAATTATAATTTATATAAAAATAATGGAGTTAAAATTCAAGGTAGCGTTTTGAATCATGCTTGCACGTATATTAATATTAAATAATTTTTATAATAATAATTACTAAAATTAATATTAATTAGAAAAATTAAACAAATAATTGTTCACATCGCGCATGCCATGCCAATGCTATCTGGCGTCAGGTGGTATAACAAAGATTTAAGTCAATCCTAATAATAATATGGGACTTAATTATAAATAAATTAAAATTAAAGTAGAATAAGCATTCACTATTAAACAACTTTTCAATTGTTTGAGAAGCTAAATTTCAGTATATTTTCATTTTGTTTATTATCATAAAATAAATATAGAATATTCATCGATACGTAGTCAAACTTGTTATTTGTCAATTTATACACTGTAAAATATATGTTTAAAGGTATAATTATAATTTCTAAGGATTGGTCCGATAGTAAAATACTGAGATTCTAATATTAGTCTCAATATTTGATAGGAGAGAGTAATTTAGTATAGCATGGATGAACCAAAATACATACAAAATTAATTAAAAGAATGGAGAGGCAAAAAAGAAGTTTGCAAGATAATTGTTGAATAAATGAAGTAGGACTTTTGAAATAAGTGCATTAATTAATTAAAAAATAAATTGAGTGGTTGAAAATGTAGAAACACAGTTTTGGAAGATGTAAGAAGAATAACTTACAATTAAGTCAAATTATTATTTAATGAGTGGAAAATATATCATATGTACTTTAATAACCAACTTTCTCATAAAACAATCTAACTTAATAAAATTAAATGAATTTTATATTTAAAAAAGTGAAAAAAATAATAATAATAATTATGCAAATTATATATTATGATCTTATGTTCCATATTATTACAAACAAAAAAAAACAAGAGTTTAAATATTTTAATATAGTAGGAATCTAAATTCAGTGTCAACAAATTGCACGAGTATACTTTCAAGCCCACTAATTTAGGCCCATTTTAGTGTGCCAAAACTCCGAGCTTTACGGCCCAATAATACAGTTATTAGAATCTGGCCCATTGCTCTCTGTAAAACCCTGAAGAACCCCTAAAACCCCGAATCTCAATTTCTACAGCAACAATGGCATCTGTTGCTCTTCGAAATCGGAATTTCAATAGCATTATCCCGTTTTCATCACAGATCTATCACTCGTGTTCTCGTGTATCGACTTCAAGCATTTCTTCAAGTCACCACTCGGTTTCTGGAAATGATAAGTTCATTGGCCTTGTTCCTTGGTGGAGATCCATGGCCACCTTCACTCGCACGTAAGCTCAATCTCTGATTCTCTGGTCATTATTCTTTTGTTCGGATTATTGTTGTTTTTATGAAGAAAAAAAAATGTTGATTGTGCATCAGAAACAGATTTGGCAATAGAGAAGTGAAATGCATAGAAATGTTGTAGTACAAAATCCGAACTTTGAGAATTGGATAGCTGAATGAAAGTTATGTTCCAGTTCTTCATCTTATGAGCTTCTTTAGAGCAGGCTTTGATAAAAATTTATTGTATTTCTTTCAGTTCTAGGATTGAAATTATCTGTCTCTGTTGTTTGTGGAGTTCGTAAGAATTCGAAAAAATACTATGTTTCTTAACATACTTTGTGAAAAAATGGCAAATTTGGTGATAGTTTTGACTAGAATAGTAATTTTGCCAAAAACTTGTTTTTTAATCCATAGGCGTATACGAAAAACCTATTTTAGGATGGTGTAGTTGTTCCTCATGCTTGCTTATTGGATTACAGAAAGAAAGAGGAAGTGTAATTTTCCATGTTGGTTGACTTGTATTGAGTTCTTCTTATCTGTATCATTGTGTTTTTATGATGGCAGGAAACCTCACGTGAATGTTGGAACCATTGGACATGTTGATCATGGAAAGACTACTCTAACTGCAGCAATTACAAGGGTGGTTTTTTTTTTTTTTTTTATCTTTGTTCTTCAAAATTGTTCTGCAGTCTTGTATGATGCATGTAACTTTTTAGTCATATAGTATCTCGTATATTTGTGATTATTCAGGTATTAGCAGACGAAGGGAAAGCTAAGGCTATTGCATTTGACGAAATTGACAAGGCTCCTGAAGAGAAAAAGAGAGGAATTACAATTGCAACGGTTAGTATATTTTTGGCTTGTCATTTTGTTATGATGTGATGTTGCTTCCATCTGCTTCTTTTCTCAAACCTATGCTCTCTAGTTCATTCCTAATTTAACGTCTGCCTGACTTATCTTTGCAGGCTCATGTAGAATATGAGACTGCTAAGCGACACTATGCACATGTAGACTGCCCAGGACATGCAGATTATGTTAAAGTAAGCTGTAGATATAATTTGTGTTGGTAAGAATAAAAATTTTGGTCCATTGGTATTTTTTTTTTTGCTGCAGAGCAATAGGAATCTGTACAAGTCTTGCATTGATGGCATAGATCTTGTAGCTGGGAAATTTCAAGAAAAATAAACTCTTTATGATTAGGCATTCTAATTTTGTTGTTACCAAATACTATCTGCGCAATGCTTCTATGAAAACCCATATTTAGCTTATGTTCCAAACTCTATGTACTGAAAAATATCTTGTTATGGTAAATATGTGCATACGGAAAAAGGTGAAAGCTTGTTAAGTGAACTAATAATTGAACATTTATTTTGCTTAATCTGTATCTTTGGTTTGATATTTATTCTGATGGTAGTCATTACATTAAACCGATAATTGATTTTCAGAACATGATTACTGGAGCTGCCCAAATGGATGGAGGTATCCTGGTTGTATCTGGCCCTGATGGGCCCATGCCACAGACTAAGGAACATATTCTATTAGCTTACCAGGTCGGCCCTGTTGTTTGAAGCTTGTAAAGTATTATGTTATGAGTTGGCTCAGGCTTGTTTGTAAATTTTATGTGGAAACTTATGGCTTTTGCAATTCAACAGGTCGGTGTACCATCACTTGTGTGTTTTCTAAACAAAGTAGATGCTGTTGATGACCTAGAGTTATTGGAGCTTGTCGAAATGGAGCTTCGTGGTATGGTGTCGTAATTTCATTTTTATTCACATGTTGTTTCTATAGTTGTCTTGGACTATGAAGTGTTCACATGAGCTCATGTTACAGGCAGAGCTTCTCAGCTTCTATAAGTACCCTGGTGATGATATACCAATAGTTCGAGGTTCAGCTTTGTCCGCGTTACAAGGTACAAATGAAGAAATAGGCAAAAAAGCTATTTCAAAATTGATGGATGCTGTGGATGAATACATTCCAGATCCCGTACGCCAACTTGACAAGCCTTTCCTAATGCCTATTGAGGATGTATTCTCAATTCAGGTAAAACTTTAATCTTCAAGCAGCGTCTAAGCTTTCAATAAATTTATAACTTTTTTATACTTGCCCTTTTTATAAATTAATGAACTATAGTAAGGAGGAGTTATCAATGCTGTAATACGTATCCTCATGTTGTTCTGTTTCTGGCACTTTAAAAGAATTCTTTTGTTTTATTCAGAAAAGTAGTTCTTATGTGTTGAATGCTAATTTCAGCTTTGATTATTTTTATTTATCTGTTAAAGGGACGTGGAACTGTTGCCACTGGTCGTGTTGAACAAGGGATTATTAAAGTTGGTGAAGAAGTTGAGATTTTGGGGTCAGGACAGGTAAGTGTTAATGCATTTATTTTGTTATTGTGCAAATCATCAGTCTGTATTTCCCTGAGCTGATATTTACTCCAAAGTTGATGGACATCAGATGCAATTGACTTTGTTTCTTTATGGAGGGTCCCTGTGACTTGTTTATCTTCATTTAAAAATGGTTTTTCCTAACTTGGAGCTTCGTCTCTGTAGGGTGCTGTTCAGAAGACTACTGTGACTGGTGTCGAGATGTTCAAGAAGATATTGGATCAAGGACAAGTAATGTATCCATTTAAACATTTAAGTCGCTAATGGTAGGTATTGCATCATTCATTTTATTTCATTTTTTAACTAGGCTGGAGACAATGTGGGTCTTCTACTACGTGGTCTAAAAAGGGATGATATACAAAGAGGAATGGTAAGTGCCACTTACCTAGATTGTAACAACCCATGCTGGGCCAAATTGTAACACAAAATTCATTTGATAATATAATCCAGTTTTGTGAACTTGGAAACATAACCTCTTTTATTATTACCAAGCACACTGTGTTTGGTGAAAAAGCTAGAATGTTAGGAAATAGTGCTTTGGCATTAATTTTAAGTGATGATCCTTTTACAAGGATATATTTCTTTATCTTGGTGTTCTTGCTGCTTAGGTAATTGCCAAGCCTAATACTGTTAAAACATACAAAAAGTTCGAGGCCAACATATATGTCCTTTCGAAAGATGAAGGTGGCCGTCATACTGCTTTCACCACAAACTACATGCCTCAGTTTTACGTAAGGACTGCAGATATCACTGGGAAAGTAGAATTGCCTGAAAGTCATAAGATGGGAATGCCAGGAGAAAATGTACCTGCTACAATTGAGCTTAATTTCCCTGTTCCTCTCGAATCAGGTGTGTGGACTAACTTATTTCACTTTTTTAGAAGACGAATTGTTGTTTGCTTTTCAAAAATTTTTGAGTGCTGCCATCACATTTACTATAATTTTCTTATAACTTCTAATAAGTCTTGTCATGCTAAAGTGATCTTTGTACTTGCAATTTCAGTTTTTCACATTTTTTGAACACTGAGTATGCATGAACCTTAATTGTTCTTAGCATCAACTTAGTTAAGTCTTAATCTCATACATGACTAATTTCTTTTTCCACTCGCATCGCTCTAAAGCCATATCATTTGTTAACTGTCTAGTGATAATGTATTTCTTGACAATTTATGATAGCCAAGTTAATAGTAGTTCTATCCCTACCTCTATTAGTCTTATCATATCTACATCAAACAAACTACTCATTCTCACTGGGGCATCCAAATATTGATGTTGAATATGATCAACCCATTTAAAATGTTTTTTCCTTGTTTACCTCATTTGAACCATGTTGTTCATGAAAGTGTTTTTACCGGATATCATGCAATGATTGTTTACTGGAGCTTGTGCTTTAAATTGATATATCACTACGTGCAAATATACATGATGCCTACAAGCTACAAACACCACGTAAATTAACACATTTGATGCACGCTACACTTTGTGGCCT
>JAYMTB010001909.1:0-10120 GCA_036897585.1 Francoa sonchifolia | reverse complement strand
GGAATTGAATTCATTTCTTGATCAATTTTTTCGAGATTAGTGGGAAATTTCGCAATAGTCTCAATAGGGAGACTTTCAATTTCAATGGTGTTATTCAAAGTGAATAATGGATAAAAGATGAAGATCGATGAAACCCATGATATAAAAGAGGCTAAAATCACAAACCAGAATGAATTTCGAGATTTCCAAGTAATTGATTTCTCCATGGACACCATGAATTCTTAAATAAATCAGAGAAATTTACCCATTTGGGAATTTTAGAAAGGATTATTAAAAGTCAATGAAAGGAAGGAAGGAAGGATTGATTGCAAATGAAGCAATATTGAATGGAATTTTGGTTTGAAAATTATGGAGAGAGATGTTAAAATTATATAATTTACAAATTAGGATAGTATCAAGATTGTATTTATAATGTTTTATGTTTTAAACTCCAATTATTTGATATGAAAATTCAATTTTATATATCAAATTTATTTGTCACACTTATTTAATATCGGTCAAGGAATACAATCTCCCTCACTAAAAATATGATACTTTGGTGGTGGTCTGATTAAAAGTCTTTCAAGATAATTTCATTGAGCGTATAAAATTCTAGATGTGTCTCGTACAAGTTCTACAAATGACTTTTATCAGCATTCAGGTGTAGTGTTCAATGTCGCAGTATCAAGATGTGTCTACTATTGCGCTCTCGATGTAACACTTAATTTGGACACTTCAACCTGGATAAACGTTATAATATTGTTTGTGATGACTATGGTTCGATTCAATATCACATACAATCTTTTGATACTTGACCTTATCTCATAGTCTCAAAATGATCAAGTCCAACTTATTTAATAGTAGGAAAACTAAATCTTATATACCACAAATCAAATTCTTACACTGAGACGCATGTAGGAGGAAGTCACCTCTGTAGGACTAACTGCTACACTTAGATATGGATGAGATCCACATCTTGAAACGAAAAAAGAGACACCTCTAGAATTTCACATGCTCGGTTAATTGATCTTAGAACATTTGGATTGACCACAACACAAATCTCGTGTTTTTTAGCAAAAGAGATTGTATTATCTTATCTGACATTATATGAATATGAATTTGATTTTACATGAATTTTCGTATCACTAAACAACTAGAAATTAAGTATTTTAATACAATAAAATCAAAATATGATCTCAATAAATTGAACTAAAGAGTGGTATAATTAATAATAATTTTATAATTTGATCGAAATACTATTAACTTCATTTTCAATATCGAGATCGAAAAAAGTTGTACATGATAAAGAGAATAAAAATAATATTTTCAACTTTATTTACAATATTTAGCATTTAATTAATGAAATTCAAAAAAAGACAAAGACATCATAAAATCCTTATTGCACAAATCATTCCGCCGCCCATTACCTCTCTCTCTCTCTCTCTCTCTCTCTCTCTTCTGACCAAAAGTCGTCCGTTTCTCTCTTTCCCTCAGCCCAATTTCAAGATTCCTTTTCAATCCATGGCGTTTTGGTATTATCCCACCAAAATCTCCCAATAACAATGCCAAATTCCATCGCTTTCCTCATTCTCTTTTGAACAATCGTGATGAGTAGAGACCCATCAACAGACGTGGAAATCAATGTTCATCCACGCCGGAGTAATAATCTTGTCAATCAACCGTCTCCTTCTGCCCTAATTCCTCCCTCGGCCGCCAGACAACAACCGGTACCTCCTCCTCAACGCCCGGTTAATGATTACAAGCCGTATGAGAAGTGGTTTCCATGGCTTGTGCCTACATTTGTTGTGGCTAATATTCTTCTTTTTGCGATTACTATGTTTGTTAATGATTGTCCCAAGAACTCTGCGTTTTGCATTGCGAGGTTCTTCGGAAGGTTTTCGTTTCAGCCTTTGAAAGAAAATCCTCTTCTTGGACCTTCTTCATCTACGTGAGTCCTGCTTTTAGCTCTCTTGATTTAGTTCTTGTCTATGTATGTGTTTCTGTATGCATTCTGGGAGAGTTGTAATGAGAATGAAACTCATAGATTCATGGAGGTTTTTCGTGTAATTATTTAGTGTTTGGCATAAAACTAGGCCTTCTCATATGAAATTTTAGGATGAGAGTATTGGTTGATTCTGAAACTACCGAATGAAAGGGAATGTGGAAGTTTAATTGATGCCCAATGTTATATTTAGTTTGAGGTTTCAGTCAGCATTGCCTCTGATCAGTGAATTAGGAGACTTTTAAAACTAATTGTTGATGAATGGGGATAAGAAAAGCGGCAAAGGACTAATTATTTATGTTTATTTAGTCTTCAGTTACCGTGGATGGTTCGAAGTGTTGAAAGATGTTAGTTGGATAAAGCATTTTATAAATATAAGGGTTTGAAACTTGCACAAAGTATCAACTACACATAGTGAGGAATTGAGTTTATGTGTTTTTTAAAAGCTCAAGTCAACTATTCGTGCAACCAATATCATCTTACATCTCCATAAGAATTAGTGTCTTAGCTTTTTGTTAAAGGTAAGAGTTTGTTTGGTTAATAAAATTAACAACAATATCCCTAATTTTCTATGTTTATTGAAAAATAGATTGTGTACGTGAAAAGCCATCTATTGGGAAACATTTGTTTCTTGACTGTGTAGGAAAACCGGACAAGTTATATTTACATATTGGATTTATGTAGGAGAATATTGGTATTAGAGACATATATCTAGTGCCGATATAGTTAGAGGGAAATTGGAATTTCTTGTTATGAAATTACTTGAAAGTATTTTTGGAAGTGAGGTATTTAGTATGTTTAATTAGTCAGCTCAGGAGCAAATCACTTGGAAATATCGGCCACTTAGTTAACCTATTTTGATGTGCTTCTGTTTCTTCAGATTAGGGAAGATGGGAGCTCTAGAAGCGCTTAAGGTGGTCCATAAACGTCAGGCATGGCGTCTGATTACCTGTATATGGTTACATGCTGGGGTGTTCCATATACTTTCCAATATGTTGAGTCTTATGGTCGTTGGAATTCGTCTTGAGCAAGAATTTGGGTTTGGTATGCATTGATGTTTCTCTGCTCCACCTTGATCATGTTATTGTCACTTTCACTTTGATCATGCTATAAATCATTGACACACACACACGGTAATGGTTCACACAATCCTGGTATTAATCAACAATCAGTTTGTTTTGCACTAATCTTGGTCTTGGCATTGTTACGTATTTACTTCCCTTTTGTTTACTTAATTAAAGACATGCTACATGCTAACTGCTTTCATCTCTTGTATGATTGAAATATGGTTTCTAGGACAGTAATATCTCTTTTATCTATCATTAGATGAATTGAAAATTCTGAAGAACTATACTTTAATGGCAAACATGTGGACGGACAATAATCAGTTCAATCTTACGATGGAAATTTCTGAGCATTGCAGCTAAAATTCTTGAAATCACATTGCAGAAGCTGAAAAGAGAAACTTAATTTTAAACACACTCGGGTACTCGGGTATTGTTGAGATGCCTGAAAATTAATTTTTAGTCACATCACATGATCGTGTCACGATCCAAAATACCTATCAATCCACCAATATCATAGACTCGGTTGGTACACTAAGAACAAATACTGCATTTATCAGTGCTCCAATTCCATTGTTACTATTTTCTTTCATTGAAAAGGATTCATCATGGGAAGATTCATAATCTCTCAACTTTTGTATGGTGAAGTGTTTCCATCTATCTAACCAAATGCAATCCTTTGTGGTTTGTAAAATTAATTTCTTTGTAGTTTTGTCTCATCTACAGCTCGAGTTGGGTTTCTCTATGTCATATCTGGCCTTGGTGGGAGTTTGATGTCGGCTCTATTTATTCAAGACAGCATATCTGTTGGTGCCTCTGGTGCTCTTTTTGGCTTACTCGGAGGCATGCTTTCAGAACTCATCACAAACTGGTCAATATATGCACATAAGGTACATAAATTCAGTGGAGTTTCCCACAAAATTATCTAAATTTCCATTTTAACGAGTCAATCATCTTACAATTGAATATTCCATATGCAGCTAGTATCACTGTCGACTCTCATTTGTATCATCGTATTAAATTTAGCAGTGGGAATCCTCCCACACGTGGACAACTATGCTCATATAGGAGGATTTCTTTCGGGGTTTTTTATTGGATTTGTGGCTTTCATTCGCCCCCAGTTTGGATGGATTAGCCAAAGAAACAGTCTTCCAGGATATGTTGCAACGTCTGATAAATCTAAATACAAGATGTATCAACTTGTACTATGGGTCATCTCCCTGATACTATTAATTGTTGGGTGAGTTTTTGGCACCTTTCTTAATTGTTTTGCACTCAAAAAATTACCTTGTCTTAAAACATTAGAAGCATCTTTGAAAAGTTACAAAATATTGGGTCTTCAAAAGCACAGTGAGTGATTTTGTCTCTGCTGTCATCACCGGACAGAGTCGGAGCTTAATTTCCTTCGTTTACTTAACTGGCTGGTTAAAATTGATTTTTCCAACAGTTAGATGCTGTATTGTGAATCATTTTTCATTGTACATATGAGGATATCATTAGAAAGTGATGTTCCTATTGGGTGACTGGTTATATTAGAGTCGCTATCTGAACAAAAATTATGTAACACTGACAGATTTACTGTGGGACTGATTTTGCTTCTTCGAGGATTTAATGCAAATGAGCATTGTTCTTGGTGTCATTACTTGAGCTGCATCCCAACCTCATTATGGAGCTGCACCTCAAAGAAAATGTATTGCGAGGTAATTGGTTCAACCTTTTCTTACCCCTTGACTTTTTGTTCATACTGTTAGCCAATGGTGTAATGGTTTTTAGGATCTAGAGGATAGAAGAAACTACAGAATACAATGACAGCCATCTAATATCAAAATTTTTAATAAATTTCATTTGTCAAAGACCAGTTTTTTAAAATTTTAAATTTTGGACAACACAAAGTGGGATAATCCTCCATCGAAAAACCCAAATCCCTCCATTCGATCCTAGGTTTCTTGGTATGATGCCAAGAGATTTTACCAGTTGAACTAACTAACACCCACTATCAAAGGCCATTAGCCCGTGCGTTTTATTCCATTGGAGTAATACTGTAAAATAACTCTCATTGTTCTCAAGTTTGTTTTGCTACGGTAAAAGAAGTAATGCATTATACGAGTTTAAGGGAGGCATACAGCCATATTGCATCCTTGAAAATCATTTGTAACTTTTTGTTAAGTACAACTTGAAACATTCCTTTTCATTACGATTTGTCTTGTCTTGTGTGTTGAACATTTGGTTTGGTAGTAGAATTCTGAATGTTAGGCAGGTCACCAGCAGAAAATAGTTAGTCACTTACAATGGAATTACCAATTTGCTGTCCTTTTCTAATTGTATGCATGTGCCCATCATTCTTGCAGTCTGCCCAAATCGGGAATCATTTGAATTTGACATGCTTGACCAACGGAAGAAGTAAAATTTACACATTGGCAGACGAGAATTCTTCCCAGATTCAGCAATTATGTTCTCAGCTTTGCAGTTGATATATAATATATGTACACTGACATGTCAACAGGAAGCAGTAGAAATTTGCTCGAGCCATGTCACTAACAAGTAAGAATTGTGTATACTATTCATCCATGTATCCGCAGGAAACATTCTCTGTAATTCTCTAATTAATCATCGTCTTCATATTAATTTTTCAATTTTCTATTAGTAGTTTTCGGGTTCATATGTAACTGAGAAAAATAATGTTTTCATGTACCAATTTGTAAGTGTAACTATTAGTTTTGTTTATTGTTTTCCACGGCTGAAACCAACTCTCTGGTTACTATTAGCAAACTTTTATGATGAAACTCTTACCAAGCTCGGCTCGGTTTTGGTTCACCTTGTTTTGGAAGCGAACTCCTCAGTTTGGCTTTCGGTTTTGGGGTTAGTAAAAATCGCATGTAAAAGATAGATAAAACTCGATTTGAATAACGAACGAACCAAAAAGTTAAATTCGCTTTGGTTTTAGTTGTCAAAATTTAGAACCGAATTGACTCCGTTTGGTTTAGAATTGAGTTGCACTTTTGTAATGATGTCAGCTCGTGCACATTGTACTAACTTTTTTATAGTGTTAAATTTGAAATTTGATAGCTAAGCTTATTTGTCATTCCATTGGAGTCTGTAATTATAGTATAGTTAGTATATAGTTAAATCATTGAGAAAATCAACCTCACAGTGATTTTTTTACTCGAGTTTACTGCGTGAACAATCTGCATTAAACTAACCACTGAATTTACTTAAACATGTCACTATTGTTGTATTAGATAGTAATAGTTAGTGTATTGAGTTTTACGAACACAAACTTAGTCCGCGACCAAACTTACTTTTTACTAAACTTTCATGAACTCATTTGCAAGACATTCTACGTCGATACTAATTGCAATGCTTGCTTTTTAAGAGCGTGAACTTATAGTTGATCGTGAAAATAAATGTTATTAATTCTATTATTTAAAAAAAAAATGTATACAACAATTATTAAAGGTTATAAATGAAAAGAGTAGCAATAAGTGAAATAATAAAGAATAAGCTAAAAAGGAGGTTAAGGTATAAATGAAAAAAGAGAGGGTGTAACTGTCACTCATTTCATTACTCCATTTTCACTTTCTTTACTCACCAAAATTCAATTCATATAACATAAAGTCCTATCAATTATATTTAACTCGACCCCTTCATTTATGAAACAAGCCTATTCGAATTTGGTTAAAGCTGGGAACAATGAAAACATATAAATATAGGTTGTTGTGGTAGTTGGTAATATAGGTAAAAGCTATGAGTAGGCATTATAGCAAGACAAGACAACAGCATTGAGTAATTCTACACAAAAGAAAATAAAAAGGACTCAAATGATTGTGCTGCTTTTGCTCACTACTATTGTACACTTGGGAAAAAATTAACATTTTGTTTAAGCATGCAGAGAGTTTCATATCTTCTTACACTACATTTTGTTTAAGGAGCATACCCACTAAAATAAATAAGATTTTCCCACAATCCAATTTGAGCGGGAAACCAGTTCATGTTTTTAAATTTTGAGTCAAACTAGCTTTTAAAAAGTGGTTCATATGTGAGACCCTCTTGTTGCAGAGAATCAGTAAGGCAGTCAGCTAAACCCTAACAATTCTATTATTTGGTCTCCCTTTTGCATTAAAGTATAAATCAACAAAAAAACCTTTTTTTTCTTATTTTTTCGAATCATTCACATTATTGAATCTCTTTTTTGTTTTTGTTTTGGGGTTGTATAATAATTTCGTATAATGCAAATGACGTGATATCATGAAGAATATAACATAACGTAAAAATAAAAAAGATATTTATCTAATACATGTCTCATGTCTAATTATGAGATATTTGCGTGCATGTGATTATAAATTTGGGTTTTCCTACATGCTTGGTGACAACGATGATATTGTGGCGTTAAGTGGGATAATTGTAATACTTCGTGTCATATCGAAAAGATAAGAAATGATTTGTGATGTATAAGTCCAAAAAATTTAATATACTAATGGATTTCCATTAGAAGTGAAAATTAAATCACCCTAGGAAGTTGACAAAGAAAGAAAACGTCTTTAAGGATTTCATGGATATATGAAGATCACATAGAAGAATAAAATATTTGATGGATAATGATAGGTTTATTGGTTTATCTAATAATAATGTTCATAGGAAATTAAAGTGTTTGTTTTATTGGGGTTTTTTAACTTTTCCCCTTTCTCAAATTTCTTTCACCACATGCTTTCACTTACTCAACTTTAAACAAAAATAGCACAAGCTATGTCACTAGATTTTTCTTATTAAAAAAATTAATTAGGTTACAATTATAATAGTTATTAAATTAGGGTATTGCCGGTTACTAAATTACCTATAAAAAAAGAATTTAGAAAGTCAAAATCCGTTAAGAGCGAATTAGATTTCACATATCTAACAAGTATATATATCAAAATAAGACTGCTAAATAACTTAATTCACTACAAATAAAAATGACATTTACTAACTGACAAAAATCGTTAGTAAATCTCATAAAACCATCTGTATAAACTCTAAAAAGTGATACTACAATTTCCTAAATATTTAATAAAGTCAAGTTAATAAAGGATTTTACTATCGAATTTATGATTTTTGGTATTGGGTTTAAACTTATTATTCTGATATGTTTTTGTAAATATTTATTTAAACAATTAATAACAGTTTATAGAAGCGATAGTAAAAATTGAGTTTTTACTAAGAAAATATCAAATTTCATTAGTATAAATATTTTTTACTAATAAAATACCATCTGTTACTAAAAGACGTCGGTTAGTGTATTATTTTTATTTTATAGTGACATTTGAATAATGTATCATGATATGTTTCTTTTTAAATTTGATTGTTTGGAAAGAATTTGAATCATATTATTGTAGAAAGTAAATGAAATGTTTATGATTGTAATGAAAGTGAGGTATCTATGAGAATGTAACATGGTTCAAAAGTGGGAAACCATTTGCAAATCCATGGAATTCAGTCATCTTTTATGAGCCTAACAAATGGGAAATTCAAAAAGGGTTAGCTATTTTAGTAGGTTTCCTTATAATTAGTCTATGTTAGGTATTTAATTTGGACCCATATCCCCATGTGTTAATGACTATTTTTTCAAACTTTTGATTAATACCTATTATTAGATTTTTAATTTTAGGTGCCATTTTTATTTGACAACTTTGTAAGTCACCCCATTTCCACAAAATTCTACAATTTCATTTAACCCTACTTGATTTGGCTCTCTTAGTCCTTCTAAGTCAATAGTCAACCAAATATGGTATGTATCATATTATATATTTTTGTTTTGTTCATTCAACTTTATCCGTATGTTGAGTCAGCAAGATATAATTTATAAAAACAAATTGTATTGCACAAAGCTAAGATTTTGCAAACCCTAGCTAGAAGAGAGGCCAAAGAGAAGAACACAAAAAGGAATAATTAATCTAAGCATCAAATGACACTACTACACTTATTTATAAATTATAATTAAATTTGTTCACCATCCTCCAAATACAAACATTCCAAAAGCAATCATATTCAAATGTGGTATAAGATAATTTTTCAAAAAAAGTAAATATAATAGGTGAAGAAAATGGATATTTGGTGTTAATTTGTGCGCTCATCACGGGATCATATGGGTCCCATTCCGTGGATGTTATTGCTTCCTATTTGCTTTTGTTTTGTTATAAATATAGTTTATATAATTATATAAAGTTGAATTATTAAGTACCCAAAAGTGAATCCAAATGAAAGCCGCTCATCACGCATTCTGCTCTATAATTAACACTACTTAACATCAATTATTTTCTTAACTTCTCCAAAATATGTCCTCCACTTCATAGGAAAAACAGCGGAGTTTGAATTTAGTTCAATTTGAATGTACCACATTAACGATAAACTGTACAAGTGCATGTTCGAACATAGGTTAGTTTATTTTTGGATATATTTGTGTTGGACGAAGTTAATGTAATAGGTAAAGTTATATACGATAATAAAATATTGTTGGAATTAAGTAGGCATAGCAAGACATGGGCACTACTCACATTTTAATTTTAGTTGAATTTTATATTTTTGTAATTTGTTACCTTTTTTCTCCCCCAATTTATTTCTATTTTGGGACATTTTGTAAATTACATTGACTTCACTTCTATAATTTAGTTTATTTTTATTTATTTAATTACACATATTATATATTTAAATATTATATTACAATTTTGACTTTAAATTAAAAAAAAGAAAAGAAAAGAAATGGAGAGTGTTGTGTACGCAGAATATATGAGAGTGGGAAAGTGGTGAACAAACATTCTTCCTGTTTTCAATGACGTAAAATTACGAAACTACCCCTGGATCCATCCCAACACTCTCCATAAAAACTCCATCACTCCCACGCCTCCCCCTTCATTCCTCATCCCAATTTCTCTCTCATTTTCTGTTTGTTTCTCGACAAAATATAAACAGAAAATGTCTCTCCTAAAAACACTGGTCTACATTACTTCTCTTATCTCACTACTATCACTTACCCAAGCCAGAATTCCCGGCGTTTACTCCGGCGGCGGTTGGCAATCCGCTCATGCCACCCTCTTCAACGGCA